>PVLA01004871.1:0-162879 GCA_004027455.1 Hydrochoerus hydrochaeris
TTTTTTTTTTTTTTGAGAAGTTGTCTTGCTGTGCTGCTCAGGCTGATCTGAAACTTCTGGCCTCAAGTGATCTTCCCACTTCAGCTTCCTGAGGACTGGCACGGCAGGCGCATGCCACCATGCCTGGAGACTTAGCTAATGTGGGTGTCTGTGTACAGTACTGGGGTTGAACTCAGGGACACTCCACCACTCAGCTCTATCCCTAGCCCTTTTGTATTTTGACACAGTGTCTTGCTAAGTTGCTCTTGGCTTGCCTGGAATTTGTGATCCTCCTCTCTTAGCCTCTTGAGTGGTTAGGGTTACAGGTGTGTACCTCCATCGTTGGCCTTCAGTATATTTTTAACAGAAGCAATGCAGGCATAAGATTTTAAACATCTAGCAGTATAGAATGAGGAGCAAAAATTACTTTCTTTTGTCATCCTTCCCTAGAAGGACTACTGTTATCTATTAACTTTTTGTCTTTTTAATTAATGTACTTAATTTTGTAATAGTTTTACATTTGTATTACAAATAAAGCAGATAGTACAGTATTCCTGTATAGCCTCTCTCCTCCCTTTTTTCCTATTACTATTATCTTATATTAGTGTGATATATTGCTACAATTAATGAACCAATGACAATAATATCAATACTGTTTCTTTTTTTTAAGACAGGTCCTTGAACTCACAATGTAGCCCAGGTTGGTCTCAAACTCACAGCAACCCTCCTGCCTCAGCCTCCCAAGTGAGGAATGTGCCACCGTGCCTGGCAATAATACATTTATTATTAATTAAAGTCCATAGTTTACATTGTTTTCTCTTCACGTTGTCCAGTTCTATGAGCTTTGACAAATGCGTAAAGTCATGTCTGCCATTACAGTGTGGTAGGGATAGTCATCTCCTATAACCGAGTATGGTTCCTATGATCATTTAAAGTAATACACTTAGACCTCTTTGTATGAGTTCATTGACTCTCAATGGCATCTATTGACTCTCCATAATAAAAGAAGAGGAAATGGTTGTATCATTGTTTTCTACTTCCTGATTTTGTCAGAAGCCATTTCATTCACTCATTCAGAAATTATATATAAAGGTGCTCCTGAGTGTTGGGCAGTGCTCTAGGTGCAGGAGCTGCCCGGGTCAAGAAAACTGATAAAACTCCCCAGGACATATGGCCTGCAGTCCAGCGTGGGAAAGAGGCGGTAAATGCGGAAACCAGAGTTGCCCATGGGATGGTAACGCATGCAAAGAAGAAATGCCTCTGGCTGTGGGGAAGGGCTGGGGCTTGAAGCAGGGTGTGGGGAGACCTCACAGAGATTGTCTGGGACCAGAGCTGCGTGGGAGTAAAGCAGACCAGCAGGTGCTGTGGAAGAGCAGGTCACAGGTCCCGATGACGAGGCATGTGGCAGGGCTCAGGGGCCGAGAGTACTGGGTAGGTCTCCGAGGGCCCATCTCCGAGGACCTCAAAGACAGCATCACTAGCGATAACTTGGAGGGGGCTGAGACTCCGGTAGATTTTGAGCAAAGGAATGACACTTTTTTTTTTTTTGGTAGTACTGGTGACTGAACCTGGGGCCTTTGCATTGAACTACATCCCTAGCCTCTTAGCCCATTTATTTGTAGTAATTATTTTGACACAGGTTCTTGCTAAGTCTCAGTCTCTCTCTCTCTTTCTCCCTCTCCCCCTCTCTGTTTTTTTGTTTTTTTGAGACAGGGTCCCACTATGAAGTTCAGGCTGACCTTGAAATCACACCATATAGCCCAGGTTGGCCTTGAATTTGTAGAGATCCTCCTGCCTCATCCTCCCAAGTGCTGGGATCACAGGCATGTGCCACCATGCCCAGTTCAGTTTAATTTTTTAGTGTTAGGAGATAATCCTGTTTTAGTAAAGTTATCTTCAATGCTTCTTCTTTAGTCTTTCTAACAATTTATTACCCCCAAACATATTTTATATTAGGCAGAGGATATAGAAAACAGTTTTATTTCTTTTTGTCCCTCTCTGGGACTCATTTTTCTCCCTGTCTGCATCTTTCTTTCCCCTTTGACCAGGGTGGTAGAGCAGAGGTCCCGAAGGGACCCTCCCCTGCACATGATCTCCTTCCTCTCTACACAGGATAGAGGGGCAGAGACCTAGATAGAGCCACTCCCAGCCCATTCCTCCTTTGGACCATTTACAGTCTACAGGGTTCTGGCTGGATTTCTCCATTGGCAATGCAGATCAGCTTTCCCCTTGGCCTGGGCAGAGGGAGGAGCTACCTCTAGGCTGCAATCAGGGGACATTCTGTCTACCTATCTGATGTGGAGTCAAGTCAATAAAAATTGGGAGGGAATCTCTGGCGCCCAGCACTGTCCAGCCAAGTGCCCCAAAACACTAAATGGGAGCTTTGGCTCCTTTGGAGGGACAGGGGTACCCTGTTACCTGCCAACCTCCCCGCTGCCAGCTCTTGAAAGCTGCCTCCAACCTGGGCCCAAGTGGGATCCCAGGCAAGAAGCCAATTGCAGCAGAATGAATCATCACCTCCCATCCCAGGAAGTCATGAAACTGGAGGACTGGACTTCCATGTTCCAAGGACACGCTCAGGCTACTAGCAAGAGGTGGGTGTTAGGAACTGAACGACTGGTGGGCAAAGACCTTTCCAGCAGTAGAGTGTAGACCTTTCTATCACTAGCGTCAGCCCTACTGACTTTCCTTCTCACTCGTGCTGTCCGCCCCTCATTCCCATCCTTTCCTGCCGGGAAGTTGAACTCAGGCCCTTGCACATGCTAGGCAAGCACCCCACCACTGAGCTGCTCTCCGACTGCTTGATCCCTCCCTTTTCTCCTGTGTCCAAAAGCTTAACAGCCCCCATCCAGCAGCTGAAGAGAAAAGCATGGACATCTGGGTCATGTCTAAAGATTTTCAGATGCTGATGTAAGGCTGGTGGGATCATCAAAAGATTCTGCATCCTATTACTCACCACACCTTCTCGCCCTGGTTTTATTCTTTACAAAGTTGTGTGATGTCTCTGTCTTATTTTTTTTTGTCAAAAATGAGCACAATAATAGTAATAATAATACCTGTCATGAGACTCCAAAAGATGTACAAAGGCTCTGTAAACTTTGAAAGTCTGCATCATGAGTCAGTTTGAAGCTGGAGAGTCTCGGCCCAGTTTGGGGAAAGGAAGAGAGATGGGGCAGAG
Organism: Hydrochoerus hydrochaeris; assembly: GCA_004027455.1. Classification (NCBI taxonomy): domain Eukaryota; kingdom Metazoa; phylum Chordata; class Mammalia; order Rodentia; family Hydrochaeridae; genus Hydrochoerus; species Hydrochoerus hydrochaeris. The sequence continues at coordinate 3,158 of PVLA01004871.1, forward strand.
TTAGAGGGCAAGCCTGATCCATGGCCCATTTCCTTAAGGAGAGATTTCTGGGTCACCCCCAATCATGTCCTCAGGAGCCTCCTACTGAGGGATGAGGGAGGGAAGACCCAGGAGAAGGCAGACAGGACTCCCTAGGGCAGGGCTGCTGCCAGTCAGGCTTTGCTTGGATGCTTTCTTCTGGGCCTCAGGTGACACTTGTCTCATTGATAGCTCAGTCCCCTCCTTCTCCTGGAGGCCTTCAGAGTCAGGAGTTAGCTGGGGTGTGTGTGTGTGTGTGTGTACCCGCAGTGGCTTTGTGAAGCTATGGCTGCCTTCCTTGCCTGCTCCTGGCTTGGCGTGAGTGCTGTGCTGTCAGGAAAAACACCCCCTCACCCACAATGGGACCCTCCCCATGCCCGTTAGTTTCTGCTCATTGGCAAGAGGTAGAAACAGGGTGTGGTACAGAGGTCTTCTGACTGTCATTATAAAGTATCATTGTTCCTAGAACAATCTATTATTAACTTGTTGACGAATAGGCTTTTAGGAAACCTTAGACCAGAGGAGGTGACCAAGATGGGACAGATGAGAAATAAGGACAGCCATAGTGCAGTGCCTGACCTCATCTCAGGCCCCTGGTCCTCGGGGAGGGATATCTCTGCAAGTGCCAGGCCTTTCCTCTAGGCCTTCCTTTCACAGATGCCCCACACTTACCCATCGCAACAACCCCATGGGGTGAGAAGAAATGAACTGTCCCCTTTGACAGACTTGGAGGTGCCAGGACATACAGCCAAGGGGGAACGTCTCCTCTAGTCTCCACACAACGTTCTTTAGGCAGAAAAGAACGACCTTCTCCTTTCTTCCTGCTTTCAGCTCCTCGTTGGGGAGGAGCCTGTTCTGCTGGAGTGAGGGGAAGGAGAGAAAGCTACCGCTGGAGCTGTGCTCAGGCCTGGGGCTGCACCCAGCCACCTGCAAGTGTGTGCCAGCAAGGGGACTGTAGACAGTGACAGCCTCTGGTCACAGTGGAGGGGGCACTACACAGAGAGAGGCCACGAGGGACCCTAAAGCGCTTTTCTCTCCACTGTTCTTCTGTAGCAGGGTAAAAGGGGGATTGTCAAGAGGGATATTTGGGGACAGCCTTTCTCGGCCTTGCACAAATACATGAGGGAAGAACTCAACATGGGTATGAGGCAGAAATTGGAGATGGGGAGCCGGTCTCCTGTAGCCTGGGAGGGGTCTGTAGCTGACCAATGCTCACCACGTGACCGTAACCATAACTGCAACCAGTGACACTGTCCGGCGTCTTCCATTTAAAGATGCTCCTTCCCCCGGCCCCCATCCTCCCCGGCTCCCTCTAACCCCCCGGGGTAGAGTTGGGGGGCTTTTGTTCCAAGCAGCAGGAGACTGCAGGCCCGTGGCTCGGTCTATTAGGTAACACGCACCCCACCCCCAGCTGCACTGCGTCCCAGCGCTGCCGCCCGCTCTGGCCAGGGGTGGCGAAGCCCCGCAGCGCCCCGCCCCCGAGGGCTCTCTAGGGGCGGATGCGCGGTGCGGAGGGGCGGGGAGCGGACGGGGAGCGGCGGCGCAGGAATGCGCGGCGGCGCAGGCGGCGAGCGGTGGGACATGTAAGGGCACATCCCGCGGGCTGCGGCTCAGCGCGCAGACGGAGTTCAGGAGAGCTGCGGGCGGGCCGTAGGCGCGGGGCCCTGGCGGAGGCGCGCGAGGCGGAGGAGCGCGGTGGCCTGAGCGGCGGGCGGGCGTAGGGCGCTCGGGGGGCACCGGCACGCTCTGCCCAGGCAGCTGTGTCCGCGCGGGCGGGCGGGCGGGCGGGCGGGCGCACCGGACAGTCGGGGCGCAGGTGGGCAAGGCGCGCGGCCAGCCGGTCCTGGCCGCTGGAATCCGGCGCCGCATCAGCTGCAGTCTCGTCGCCTGCTCGGTTCCTCGGGTTGCCCATGACGGCGGCGGCGGCCGTGCTCAAGGAGGGCGTGCTGGAGAAGCGCAGCGGAGGGCTGCTGCAGCTGTGGAAGCGCAAGCGCTGCGTGCTCACCGAGCGCGGGCTGCAGCTCTTCGAGGCCAAGGGCACGGGCGGCCGGCCCAAGGAGCTCAGCTTCGCCCGCATCAAAGCCGTGGAGTGCGTGGAGAGCACAGGGCGCCACATCTACTTCACGCTGGTGACCGAGGGCGGCGGTGAGATCGACTTCCGCTGCCCCCTCGAAGACCCCGGCTGGAACGCCCAGATCACCCTGGGGCTGGTCAAGTTCAAGAACCAACAGGCCATCCAGACCGTGAGAGCTCGGCAGAGCCTCGGGACCGGAACTCTCGTGGCCTAAAACCGCGCGCGGGCTGTCATCTTACTGTCATGCCCCTGCCTCTATGGTATCCAGAGTTCATGCCAGGTGAGCCCCTGTCCAGAGTAGCCCTCTTTTTCTCCCCTCCCTCTGTCCTGTACAGAGGGAATCAGGGACTAGCACTCGGCTTCAAAGCCAAGCAGACCTAGGGAGGCTTCCTGGGACCAAGAGAGAACAGGCGCTCAGGAGACTGTGTACAGAAGGACTGCACTGGTGGCCAAAATGAGCAGAGTTGGCCTTTTCCTTCTGGATCCAAGTAGGAGAGTCCTGAATGTGACCCAGGTGTCTGAGAGGAAGATGGGAGCCCTGGGTGGGGAGCCAGGCCAAGCCTGCTCAAAAGTTGGTTGAACCCTGATCAGCTATAAAGACCCTGCCTCAGGCCACAGGGCCTCAACCTAGGGCAGGGCTCCTGGACTACGGCTTTCTAGGAGAAACAGGGGTGGGGATAGAGTGGAGACCCACCTGCCTACTAGGAGAAATGTTGGTCACAGAGTGTGAACGTTGAATTGATGCACAAAGGCAGGATCTTTTAGTTAGCAGAGAGAGTCCCAGCTTCTTAGAAGGCTGGTTGCTCTGGTTTGAGAGCTTCTGCTGCCCATTCTGGACAAAAAGTGGGTTTGGGGCCCTAGAAACAAGCTGTTGGGAGTACAAGGGAGCTGAAGGAGGGGTGAGGGAGGTTGAGGCTGGGGCACTGATTCTGGAGGATGGGCCTGTCTGCCTTCTGTGAGTGCCAGCCAAAACCCCCAGCTGGGCTAGAGGAGGAGAAGCTGGAGGGGGAGATGGGGCACTGGAGCAGGGTTTATGGGTGGATGCAGGATCATGAGTTATCTGTGATGTCTTAATCCTTGAGCAGAAGGGTGGGGGTGGGGGAGAATTAGTGGTCAGGAAGGCTCAGGGAAGGGAACAGGAATAGAACCTAGAAGCCATGCACTCGGCCCTATGCCCTTTTCCCCAGATAGCACTCCCTCCCCTTGGCAACTAGGAGCAGGGTTGAGGAAGGGTTTATGCGACTATTGGGCTAACTTTTCTGGTGGAAACCTATGTACCCTCCTACTCCACCTTACATGCTGCCTCAGCGGTAGAGTCTGGGTGATCCTGGGGCCCCCAGTGCCACAGCCCCTCTGATTGTTTGTCAACTCCCTCCCATGGTGCAGTGAGTGTTGGTGGAAAGGCCGGGTACAGGGCAGACCTGCTGTGCTGAGAATGGATTTACACGGATCCCTCAGGCCTGGGGTAGCCCTGGGAGAAACCAGATGCCACTGGCCAGAGTGTGTTGAATGGACACAGCCCTGTGTCCACAGGTTCCATGTCTGTGGATTCAACCAATACTTGATGGAAAATATTTAGAAAACAAATTATGTTATATTGAGCATGTGTGGGCTTTCTTTGTCAATTATTTGTTAATTGATCCAGTATAACATCTGTTTATATAAACTTACATTGTACCAAGTATAAAAAGAAATGTAGCAATGACTTAAAGTATCCTGGAGGTGTGCGTAGGTGTTAGGTAAACTGTGTCATTTGTATGAAATATTGAACATCCAGGTGTTCGCTCGTAGGTGCAGTCCTCAGTGGGTAATGAGGAATGGCTGTGTTACTTTCTGTTTGTCCTGATGTGAGACGGTTAGGAAGGCACCCAACACTGGGAGACACTGTACTAACTGCAGTTTTTCTCACCAGCTGCCTTGCATCCTTTCACTGGTGGGGGTCATGACTGTGCTCCACGTGTCGAGGCAGAAGCCATGGATATGGAGGAGGCATCGGAGCTGAAGGAGTGGACAGACCAGGGAAGAAGAGCAGAAAGCTGTGTGGAGCTGAGGATGAAGTTTCAGCTCCTAGACAGACTGTCTGGACATAGTCAGCTCAGCCTTCTAGCCACAGGCCTGGCCCCCTGTATCATGATGTGAACTGGCCTCAAATCTCTGCCAGCTGTGGCCCTTCCATCAGTTCTGCAGACTGCTGTTAGCCCCTGGCCTTGCTCCTTGGCTGGAAGAGGGTAGACCCCCATGGGGTGCTAAGCTGACACTTCAGCACTCAAGAGGCCAGTGTGGTATCCAGAAGATGCACCACCGTGGGGCAGCCTCGGACTCACCTTAAGGAGAGGGAGCTGCTGAGCCTGAGGCTCACACCCGGGGGTCTCCTGCTGCTTAGGTCCTTTTGAGACCCCCCCCCCACCATCAGGTCCTCTCTTTGCACACTTCTATCCCCACCTCTACCCATGTTCCCCCCTGTGGTGCTGGGCCTGGAGGGGATGTGGGTGAGGTTTGGCCATTACCATTTCATGCCTATTCCAGAATGAAGATGCCCTGCAAAGGGCAATAACCACACTGTCTACCGAGTGAAATTCTTTACCTACAAGAACCAGGGCTTGGAGCATGTCTCTCCACCTCCACCTTGCACAGCCCATCCTGGAACCTCTAGCCTGGGTAGGAGGAGACTCCTTTTCCCTGCTATCTTGGAGGGTGGCTCAGATTTCTGGGCAGTGCTTATCCCCCTATTGTTTAGACTTATCCATTTATATGTTAATTGTTCTTTACTGGATGGTTTAAAAGGAATAATTTCTACTTGAGAGAAACGGTGATAGACTAAGTCACTGCCCTGAATTATACAGTAGCTGTTGAGCCTCAAAGCCGGCCATTCTCCCAGCTTCCTGACCTTTCATGTTGCAGAGCAGTGGCCTCCTCCAGTCTCTGGAAGAAGCAGGCTGAAGGGTCTAACAATTTGAAGACTTTAATGACCTCCTTGTGCACCCAGCCTGTCTGTTTTACTCTTGCCTTCCAATCAAAACTTCCCTGTCCCGTATCTCAGTCCCTTGGCTCTCAGAAGTAACACACTTTTTTCATGACTTCACGGAAATTCACAAATTACAAAGAAACTTATAAACATCCCATTTGTGATCCTATTAGGCTGAACACCATGACATAAATAGCTGAATCCCATCATGGCAAATAAGCATCACCTAACACATCAGCCTGGATCAGTGCTGAGAAAGATCTGGGCTCAGCCAGAGTGCTGTGATCAATTGGTGATGCCTGTTGTGGGTTTTCGGATAAAGATGGGAAGAATGGTAGTGCTTAGGAGGTGAGGGTAGGATGATTGCTACCCCTCCCTTGGTTCAAGCTGTGTTAATGGGAAAGGATTAGCTTCATCCTTCTATGAACCAGTGGTCTCTAAAACCCTTGCTCTTTCAGTCAAACCCACAGGCAACTGGGGATTTGGGCATAAAGAAAAGAGGTACCCAGATACTCAGAAATGGGGAGTGTTTGTGAACAGATGGTTTTGGTAATGTGAGGTGCAATCATTGAACTTGGCGTGGCTCATTAAGGTCCAGGCACTATGTTCTGATCTAGAGATGTGGAGACAAAAAAAGTCTTCTAGTCTCTGCCCTGGGAAGCCCAGAGCCTGTGTGGAGATAGAGCATTGCCAGCTGGTGCTAATGGACCTGCCTATGAGGACCCGAGGGAGGGGCCAGGCATATAGCTTGGCAGACACAGCGCCTACCTGGCACATAGGAGTTCGATTCCTGTACTAAAAAAAAAAAAGAGGATCCAATGGAGAGTTGGGCAACACTTCCTCTGTCCAGCACTGTGTTGGCCTCCAGCAGTGGGAGGGATCATTCCTGGAGCTTGACTGCAAAGGTCAGTGGGGAAGGGGCAGGTGGAGGGGAGGCGGGCTCTGGGTTCTGGAACTCTGTATTTTTTTGAAACATACAACCCTATTGCTTCCAAGTGTGCTTTGGAGCGGGATATGGTGACTCCTGTAATCGAGCATTCAGGAGACTGAGGCAGGAGGATCACCACTAGTTTGAAGCTACCCTTGGCTACATAGAGAGTTCAAAGTCAACCTGGACTGCATACCTAGACCCTGTCTCAAAAAAAAAAAAAAAAAAAAAAAAGCCAAGTGTGCTTTGGTTATTGCCCAAACCCAACTTGGTTTTTTCCCTCACTAGGAGAGCCGCAGGCTTTCTGAAGTGCACTGCTGAGACACACACAGACCCTGGCATGCTGAAGGCTTCCTGGGTCCCACATGAGCGGAGGTGAGGGTGGGGGTGGGGGCTGTACTGGCCAGTTAGCCCAGCAGCTTCCTAGAGCCTCAGCACAGAGGTCTCTGGCTACTACCACAGGGTTTTTTCCCCAAAGATGACCCTTTTGAAGAGTCTCTGCCCCCCCGATGGGGAAGAGGGCACCGGGTTTCTTGGATTCAGGGGTGTCCTCAGTGCTCTGAGTTACATGACTCTGAATTTCGAAGAAAGAGCAAAGATCCTCACCCTTAGAGTGCTTGGCTGGACCACAGAGTGGGGTCAGGGCCCCTTTGGGGGCACCAACAGGCCCGACACTGCCAGCAGACACGTAGGAGATGGAAAAACTTTGCTCAGTTGGGTGCTGAGAGGCCAGGGAGGGGCTGTCGCCACCAACTCTTCCCTCAGCTCTGGCAGCCCCAGCCTCACCCCCGCCCAATACATGAGTCATTGATGGGAAGATGAGCCAGGCAAGTCTTGGCCAGCAACTGGGTGGCTGACAATGGGCGGGGTGGAAAGGCCAAGGGGGAAGGGATGGGCTTGGCTGCCCAGGCTGAGCTGGGGCTGGGAGCTGAGGCTATGCAAGAGCAAGCCTGTTGCGGGGTTGAGAAGAGATGAATGGAACAGGCAGATGCTGGTCGGTGGGCTGGAAGTGCAGAAGCAGGACTGAGGAGGAACCTACAGGGTGGGGTGGGCTTTCATCTAGGTCCTGTGAGCAGCTGTCCCACTGGGGTCAGGAACCGTGGGCCCTGGCAAACCATGCTTGGCTGGATGCCAGGCTGCCCCAAAGCTGCAGAGAGACCTGGCTTGGTTCCTCAGTCTCTGCTGCAGCCCACACATCACAGCCCATCTCAGCAAACTGTCCAGAGCGCAGCTCACTCCTGAAACTGCCAGTGGCTTCCCTGCTGCCCTGTAGGGTGGCGGCGGCAGTGGTGGTGGTGGTGTTGGGTCTCTCACTAGTTGTCTGTCTGCATACTTCCCACACTCCATGCCCTGCAGGCTGCTGTCCCCATCCCAGGACTGTTGAGGGCCACCTCCCACCACTAGGTCTTTGTACCCCAATTCTGCGTATTTTTTGGTCACTGGCTCTGCTTTCTCCTGTCACAGCCTCTGAGAAGCCTCCCCTGCCAGCCCTCCCTGCAGGCCAGTCTGAGTAACTGCGCTCTCCTGTGTGTGTGGCCATACCTTCTCCATTAGTCACACTTCCTTGCAGTTGCTGATTTCTTGGACTTGTCATTTGTGTAGTCCTAGTGCCCCAGAGTATCTGGCACATGGCAGGGTGTTTTGTTTTGTTTTTCTGGTACTAGGGATTAAATGCAGAACCTTTGCACTGAGCTAACCCTCAGCCCTTTTATTATTTTTTATTATTACTTATTTTTTAGTTTGAGATAGTCTTCCTAAGTCACTAAATTGACCAGCTTGGGCTTGAATTTGTGATCCTCTTGCCTCAGCCTCCCAGAGTGCTGGGATTATAGCTATGTGCCACCATGCTCTGCTGCATGGTAGATTCCTAATAATAATCGTAAGTTTTCTCCATGCCAGGCACTGGTCTGAGAACTGTGTGATTAATACAGTGTTAATTCATGTCACACTCTGACACTTTGTGAAGCAGGTAGTAGTATTATTACACCCATGTTTTATATTAAGAAATGGGAGTGCAGAGAAATGACAGTTTGCTCAGTCACATAGCACTTAGGAAGTTGTGGAGCCAAGAACCGATTTGGTCACAGTAGGTCTGTAGGCAGGTGTTATCAGCCCGACACCAAATAGATTCATTCTTACAGCATAAGTGAGTTTTGCTGAGAGAGGAGCTCAGAGATGAGAGGCTGGGAGTAAGCACGGAAGAGTGGGGACCATGTAAGGACGGAGAAAGGACCATCCATGGGCCGGTGAGATGGAGACAAGAGTGAGTGTAATAAAGGAAATGGACCTACGTGCGTTATGTGTGGGTGACATGGGCACCCACAGGACCACAACCCCAGGAAGGGGTAGCCTGGGAGAATGCAGGGACTCCCGTCAGAAAGGAGCAGCAAGAGTTCTGTAGGATCCAGTGGGACTGGAGGCTCACAACGTTCCTGTACTGGTCTGAGACACCATTTGTCTCAGGACCTGGGCTCAGGGTCACCCCAGTGTGCAAAAGACAAGGTTCTGCAGCTGTGACCCCTGTGTGGCAGCAGCCCTGGTTCCAGAGGTGTAGACACAGCTCTCATTCCTTGCTTCATGAACGATCAGCCCAGTTTATAGAGGACTCTCCAGCATTGCCACTGAAAGTGCCACACCCTGTTGGGGCCTTTTCTGCTGGACACTCTGGGACCCTGGTCACTGATTCTTCCCCAGAGATGGAAGTCACACACCCCTCCCCCTTGATCTCACCAGCCAGTGGTGCCCCAGACAAAGTATCCAAGCCTGTGGGCAACAGTGGCATCACTCACACTGGTCCAGGCCCTGCCAGTGTTTCCTACATGGCAGAGGGACCGGCCGGAAGCCACCAGTGTTTGCCGTGGGCTCCTCTAACTGCTTTGGATGTGTCTGCGGGCTCCTGCTGCTCTTCAGTGCAATCCAGTGGAGCTCAGCACTTAGCACTGTGTGTTCAGTGTGTCACAGCACCCACAGGGGCCGTCCTGCTGGGTCCTGGCCTCAAGGAGCCTCAAGGTGGCTGAGCCAAGACAGCAGCAAAAGAAAGGTATGAACAGGATCATGAAAAATAGGCACAGAGTGCAGGGACACTGGAGGGGTCCTTTGAAGGGGGGTTAGGGTCCTTACCACGAGGGGTGAGGACCATGCCAGGGGGTTCTACAAAAGCCCCTGACCTGAAAAGGGGAGATGCGGCAGGAAGTACAAGTAACCTTGGTGTCAGCTCTGTCTTTCCTCCGTAGCATAGAAGGCGGCAGTAATGAGAAGCCAGAACCCCGTGGGGGAGCACAGGGCTGTGCTGAGCATGTGCTTAGGGTGCAGGATGGCGAGGTCCGTTAGGGGGAGAGGGGAGACCTTGGGAGCAAGGCATTCGGTGGTGGGACTGAAAGGGGAGGTGGGAGCAGTGGTAAGACTGAGACCAGCTTATGAATGACTGCGGCAGGGTGGATACTAAAGCACCTTGTGTCACCCGCAGGGAGGCATTTCGGTAGTGTGAAAAATGTGAGTTCCAATCATGGCCTGCATGTGACTTCCTAGAGTCTCGCACTAGCCCTGGGACTCAGGCAGGTCACTGGGCACCCCATTAAAATGGTGATGATTATAGTCCTGCTTTCTAGGATCCTTATGAGAAGCAATTGAGAGGATGCCTGTAAAGCAGATAAAGCACACAGATAGTGCACTTAAAATGTTTGTTTTTATAGTAGTGTAATAATCCTCCCAGCAACCTGACTTTGCCTAAACCCCATTTAGAAAACTCCATGTAATTAACAACTTAAATTAGCAACAGTTAGTTACTGAGTACTTTCACCTAATACCAAGCCCCAGCCTTCTTCATGGAGTGTGGCCTAGATTTCAGACTCAGTGCTAGGATCACCTTCCTTCAAGGCAAGCAACCCCATCTTACACGTAGGGAGCCTGACACTATAGAAGTTACGCTGTCTGAGATTCCCCAGCCACACACAGACGGTAGCCCACAGTGCATTCAGGCCTTCTGACTCAGACACTATCTAGGTGTGCCTTTCCCATTTCCTCACCTGTGTTTCTGGCATTTGAATTTTCTGACTTGAAGTGAGGATGGAGAGCAGGCATGGCTCTATCAAGGTTCTGTTATCAGCAGTCACCTAGGAGATCAGAGCATACGAGTGGTGTCTTTGGTGTTGTGGTGGCAGGACTGTGGGTACCATAGCTGGCCCTTTGCCCCTTCTCTGGCTCTTCACCAGCACTGTCCCCAGGACTCCATTGCAATGACTCAGGCCTCTGCACATACACCAGACCCCTCCAGCCCTCTGTCCCCCTGCCAGGGAATAGTGGGCAAGTTGCACAACTTGCTTGAGTTCACAGTGCAGGTTGCCAACCAAGGTGGAAGGAGAAGGTACAAGTTAGGCCCTAAACAACCCTTGGCTGACTCCCTGTTGAGTAGGTGGGTGGGGGGAGGTATACCAAGACAATAGAGACAAACAGCTCAGAAAGTAGTTGTTAACAGCCAATGGGGAACTGGTGCATGCCTGTGACACCAGCACTTGGAAGGCTGAGGCAGGAGGATCACAAGTTTGAGGTTAAACTGAGAAAGTTAGCAAAGCCCTGTCTAAAAATAAAAAGGGCTGTAGATACAGCTTGGTAGTAGAGCAACCCTGGATTTGATCCCCAGTACTGTTAGAAAGGAAGGAAGGAAGTGAGAAGGAAGGAAAGAAAAGCCAACAGCACCAGGTGATTCTGACTCACAGCACACACACTCCCGGCAAGGGAGTGGGGCTGGTCAGGGCCGTGGGTTGGAATTTTCAGCCATTTATTGAAAGGGCCTCCTACACTTAACCAATTTCTAAAATATACACAACCAATTAACGTTTCACACAGACTGGGTGGCCTCCCCTGCCTGGAAGAGTGGATTTCTCCCGTGGAACAAAAGATAGGGATTTGGCAGTGTATACACTCCCTGGAAGACCCCTTCCTGTCTTTATCTTTTTGTCCTGTGCTCTTTGTCATCACTCCTATGTTTCTATCCAGAGTCAAAGATCCTTCAGATATGTATTTAGTGTATTTTCACAGCAGCCACATGAAGGCTTCTGGAGGAAGTGTCCCTGCCATGTTGGGGCCAGAGTTCCCAACCTAACACCCAGTGTGGCATTAGAAAGACAAGAGTTTGGGGCTGGGGATTTAGCTCAGCAGCATAAACACCTGCCTTGCAAGCACGTGGTCATGAGTTTGATCCCAATAAAAAAAAAAAAAAGAAAGAAAGAGACAAGGGTTCCCACCTCATGCTTTGGCTATGGCCTGCATGCATTTGGGCCAGATGGGAGTTTACAAGGGGATGTCTCATAGCCCTTTCTCCCAGGGGACTCTTGGGGCTCCTGCCAGCTGGCCTGAAAGTCCTGTTTGCTTCTGGCACCCATTGCTAATACCCATTACTGGGCCAAGATATTTCCAACAGAAGAGGAGCTGGAAGCCCAGGAAGTTTCTAGGAAGATTCAAGGGGCCACTTTGCTGGTACAGTGCCTCCTGAGCTCGGGTCTCCTGCACATACAGCCCTGTGAGAGGTCAGCTGGGCCCAGAAGCCAGCTCCCTGCTCCTTTGTTCAGCTACTCCTGGGCCTGGGCAGAACTCATCCCAGCTCTGGACAGGGCTCTCTGCTGTAGTGGAACTGCTGGATCATTAGGCCAATGCTTAACAGGAACTCAGTAAAGACTCGGGGAAGCAATGAATGTGTAGTTATGCGTGTAGGGTGTGTGTGCATGTGCGTGTATGTGATTTGTAATGTGGCAGGGCCTTGCTGGTTCCTAGGGTGTGATGGTTAATCTTGATTGTCAACTTGATTGGCTTGAGAGATGCCTAGGAGATCAGAGCATACAGGTGGTGTGTTTGGTGATATGGTGGCAGGACTGTGGGGACTATAGCTGGTCCTTTGCCCCTTCTCTGGCTCTTCCACTTCTCTCTTCTTTCTGGCTGCATGATATGGGCTGCTGGGTTCTTTCTAGCATGCTCTTCTTCTATGATGTTTCTGTCTTGGAGCCAACCAATCATGGGCCAAAATAAACCTCTTCTCTTTTAAGTTATGCATGTGAGGCAAATGGTCCCAAGATGACCAGTACACAGGGCACAGGCCCTCTGTGTATGGGTTGACAAGGGCTGGGGGCAGCACTTCTGGGTCCTCATGTGGGTTGGGCCATCCCTAGCTCTATGACTTTGGGTAAGCCCCTGCCTGCAAGGCAAAGGTGTTTGTCAATAGTTAGACTCCAGCTAATGCGCAGGTGCTCCTGAGTGCTTGTCCAAAGCTCAGAAACCAATATGTAGGGGCAGCCTCTAATCTCAGCACTCTGAGAGGCTAAGGCAGGAGGATTACAAGTTCAAGCCTAGCTGGGACAATTTAGTGACTTAACTAGATATTATCTGGTCCCTCACCCCTTAGACAGCTATTATTTCAAAATAAAAAATTTAAAAAGGGTCCTTGGGCTGGGTAGATGGCGGACCAATAAAAAGGACCCTATTACACACACTTTTGAAGTTAGTTTTGTTTGAGATTGGTTTCCACAAAGAACTAATTCCAGTCAGAAGTATATTATTTTTCTTCACTAAAATGTAGCTCAGTGAGAAGCCTCTGAGTTTAATCCCCAATACAGCCCAACACAAAAACAAAACAAAATAAAAACAATAACCCCCAAACCAAAAGTCAACACCAAAAACAAAACAACCCACCCCCCCAAACCTCTCAAAACAAACAAACAAACAAACAAACAAACAAAAGCAGAACACTGGCCCAGAACCTCTGGAGCTGGAGTCCAGGTATCCATATTTTTAATAATTTCCTGTAGTGATTTTGACGCTCCCAGCCCAAGAAAACCAAACTCAGTGATCTCTAATAGGCAGTGATATTCTTTAAGAGTGCAGAGTGCAGAAAATCAAGGCTCTTATTCTGTCTTTAGGGTTTAGGGCTCAGGTGCTTGGTGAAAATTTATTGAAGGGAGCCTTCTGCACAGTGCCCCCCCCCCCGCCACGCCCTGCAAGCTCACATCCACATATGTGGCCTTACATGCCATGGCCCTGGGGAGTCCATGCGGCAGTGAGGGTATCTTCTGTGTCCATTTCCTGTGTCTTCCTCAGGCTGTTAGCGGGCTTTATGTGATTTTAGTCAGGTTCTGCCTGTATCCAAATGTCCACAAAGGAAAAGATCTGGGTGCAATGGCCTCTGGCCACATTCTTGCTGGTTTTGTAAATAGCACTTCAAATGGGAACTTTAAAGTTGAGATTTTTTTTTTCCCTTGGGAGACAAGTGGCTGCTCCAAATGTCCTTAGGCCTAGAGCATAAACTGCCACCTGCACCTCTCCCAGCCCAGATGAGTGGCCAGAATCTGCAGGTGCTGGCACCAGGAGGTCAGACCTAATTTCATTCCCTTAGGCAAAGGAGGGAAAGGCCTTCCTGGAAGGATAGAGCAAGTCTGGACATGTCTGTGGCCTCATCCTGTTCTTTCCCACTGTTCTATGCTTCTCGCGTAGAACATGAGGTCTTTCTAAGACCCCAACTCTCCTGTACATGTGAGATGGCTATTTGAAGGCATTCAGCCCTTTTCGTCATCTTGGAGCTAAATTTGAAGAAATCTTTCTTCCTTGTTACTTCCTGCTAACATTTTGGACCTCAGGTTTTGTAAATGTAGATTAGGAGCTACAATCCTCCCTCCTCCCAGGAATTCTCTTATGGTTTAGATCTGAAATGCCCCCCTGAAGCCTCACATTCAGAGGTGGCACCTGGCTGGAAAGAGCAGGTCACTGGGGTGTGGCTCTCCCTTCTCTCGGTTTTCTAACCACCATGGGTTGAGTCCCTTTTCCTCCACCATGTCCCTCTGCCATCCTGTTCCTGTCTCAGGGCCAGCCAACTACGGGCTGAAACCATGAGCCAAAATGAACTCCTTTAAGCTGTGTGTGTCAGGCATCATGTCCAGTGACTGAAAAGTGGCTGGGACAGATGCGGTAGTAAGGTCAAAGGCCTAGTGGAAGCAGCATGTGGCAAGGAGCAAACAGCAGTCCAGGAGACCTGCTGAGCTCTACTACGGAAGCCCTTTTGGCTCTGGTCTCTGCCTTTTCCTGGGTCTCCCTGACTGCTCCTTTGAGATTCAGTTCTGGAGTCTTGGTGACAGTTGACTCTAAGGGTTTCTGCCTTCTGGGATCACACCTTTGGCCAGCTGCCTCCCTGGAGAGTGGACTATCCTAACCAACAGAGTGGGTGGGGGAAGAGAAAAGTCAGCACCTCCTGAGAATCAGCCACTCTAGGACTGGGAGAATCCAACAAACCAGGCTTTCTGGTAAGCTACACAAGCTGCTCGGTCCCAGGAAGAGAAAAGTCAGATAGCACCTCCTGTGAGCCTCCTGGCATGCAAGTTGAGCCCCCCCTAATCCCCCCCTCCACCCCGCCCCATTAGCAACTGGGTGGGTTTGGAGAACAGGCTGAGTTGATAACAACTAAGATACGTAAAGCAACTAAATGCTTGTAGTGTCTGGTTGATTTTGCAGGCCTGGGGCCAGCAGTCTGAGTGTCTCTTGGGAGGATGACAGCATGCAGTGTAGCAAATATGGGGGATTTCCTTCTATGTTGTCTTTGAAATCCAATATGGTTCTCACTGTTTTGCTTTATTCAATATTCTGTTTTGATTGGTTTTATTCTGTTTTGGTTTTGGTTTGGTTTTGCTGTACCTGATGGAATGGACAACTATCGTGAAGATAGCAAGATATACTATGGTAGCTACTAGAGTTTTCCTAGTATCCTGCTTTGAAATTCTTTACAAATTTTGCTGCTTTGTTTTGGTTGACTTTGGTCTGTTTTGTTTTGGTGGATTTCATTATCTTTAAAATGAAAATATTTTTAAAAAACCAGAGTGGATGGGCATCACTTTTGTCTCACTCCTTCTCACTCCTTGCTCGTTTTTCTGCTTGTTTGTGGTGACACTATGGATAGAACCAAGGGGCCCTCTTTCACTGAGCTACACTTCAGGCTTTTTATTTTTTATTTTGAAACAAGGTCTTGCCAGGTTGGCTTCCATCTTGTGAGCCTCCTGCCTCAGCCTCCTGAGTAACTGAGATTATAGGCATGCATCCTGCTTCACTGGCTGAAGCAGGAGGAACTGCCAGCGAGAGGCTGAGGCCCAGCAATAGCCAATCGGGGTTGCTGCCGAGCCTCAGGGAGAGCCTACTCCTGGCTGATACCTCCCTGTAGCTCTGTGAGGGATCCTGAGGCACAGGACCCGGCTGAGCCACACCTGGCTTCCTGACCATAGAAACAGAGCACATAAGTGTGTGTTATTTCAAGCCACTAAGTTTGTAGCCATTTATTATAGCAATGGGTAACCAATCCAGGCACCTTTTCAGGCTCCCTTCTTACTCCAGCCATGGCTAATGCCCTAACACAACACTCCACACACTCTGCTGGGCCTAACTTTGCTTTACCACATTCTCTTTACCTTTTTCCTCTATTGCCTGGTCCTGTGCCTGGAACACAGCATGTGCCTGTAAGCATTTGCTGAATGTCTGAGATTTTGGAATCTCTTTGCTTCCACTTTTCCCCAGATTTGCATTCTCAGGAAGCAACCAGTCACCCCCAGGTCACTGACTACTACAGGACCCCAGAGTGTCTTGGCCAGGTTGGGGGAAGTCTAGTACAGAGCAGGTGCTCAGAGCTCCAAACTGAGTCCTTCAAGGCCATATGCTGGGGAGGTAGAGCTGGCCCCCCTATTTCCTGTCTGGGTAGAGCACCTTCCCTAGCTGGCCTGCTTGGCACTTGGCATGTAACTGTCACACCTTAGAGTCACGTTCTGAGGAGGCTGGAATGGTACCCTTGGCCGCTGTGAAGTGAATCCCGGGTAAGGAAGGAGAACTCCCTGGAAAGGAAACTCCAAAACTATGATAGGAAAAAGCTACTTCCCAGGGAGTGATGGCTGAGCACATCAGGTAAGGAGGCTTCACAGGATTCCTATGGCTACTGGAAAGCCACCTCTTCGTGGCTTAACACACCAGAAATGTATTCCCTAAAGCTGTGGTGGCGAATCTGTGGCATGCCTGCCACAGTGAACATGCAGAGACTGCTTTGTTGGTGCACAAGCCAAGCCATGCCAGCATCACGCCAGCCGCTGAGCATCAGATACCAGTGCATGCAGGGGTAGTGTGGGCACTTTGTGATAGATAAGCGGCTTAAGGGCATTCAGTCTCCGAAAGGTTCCCCATCACTGCTCTGAGAGTTCTGGAGGTCAAAGGTCCAGAATCAGTACTGATATGGGGACGTGCTAGATGTGATATGCCCAGTTCGTGTTCCCCAAAGTCGAAGAACAAACTCTAAGGACTGACGGTGGTAAAGAGTAGGAAATTTATTGGAGAAGAGGATTGGGGAATAGGGAGAGTTCCTGAGAGACAGGAAGGGTCCTGGATGGGTTGCCAGTGAGCCCACTGGTAACAAGGGCATATGGGTGACATCATTAACCTTGGTTGATAATCTATAATTAGTCTTATCTTTAGTCTGAGTAGTTTTAGGCTTAGTCTTAGTGATTTTAGTCTTGATTTTAACGGTCAGAGAGGATGGTCCACCCATAATGAGATAATGGGAAATCTTAAAAATGGTGATATTAATAATTCCAAGCCTCTGTTCATCCCTGAGGGAGGCATGTAAATCTGGCCCCTGTGACTGTAATCTTCTTCAGATTCGCCTCCAGCCACCGTTTTGATGTGCTCTCATCTTCTGCGCTGACGCCCTAGAGGGCCTAGCCCCGTCTGGCTGCGTACAGTATTTCTACCTAATTTAGCTGTCTATAATAGCATCACTGGGCCAGAATGAAAGTGTCAGTAGGCTGTGTTCCCTCTGTGGTCTCCAGGTGGGAACCACTTCCTTGCCTTGCCTAGCCAGGTAGCTCCAGGGGATTGTGGAGCTACAATGGCTTGTGGGATGGCTTGTTTATTTGTTTGTTTGTTGGAGACAGGACCTTCCCATGGAGCCCAGGCTGGCCTCAAGTTCTCAGTGGTCCTCCTTCTGGGATTATAGGTGTGTGCTCCCATCACATGGGATGATACTTTAATGTTTGTTTCTGAGGTCACAGTGCCTTCTTCTCTACCATCTCCATGTGCCTCCTGCTTGTCATGACTTTTACAGCTATGTCATGTCTGGATGTTACAGACATCATGTCTAGATGCCAGGACATCATGTTCTGGATGTCTTGGTCATCCAGAATCATCTCACCCTTTCAAAATCTTTAAAATAATCACATTTACAAAATCTTTACCATGTAAGGGAATATTCTCAGCTCTTGGAGATTAAGACATAGGTATTTTGGGTCCATTATTAAGGTGTCTCAAAGGATGTTCCCAGACAGGAGAAACTGAGGCCAGAGCAGCACTATATCACATTTTCCTTTGGGAACTGAAGCCAATAGGAAACTGATCCACTTATCTACCATTAACTACTGTCCCTAAAGGAGGTGAGGCCCTGGACAGACCAGGCCAGTTCTGCCTTTGCCCATCTTGGCATCCAGAGCCCAGGCTGCTTTTCCTAGATCCCCTGGCTCCCTGGTCTTGCTCCCTCCTCTCTGCTGGCGCCGGTGTGGGAGGCCCTGGCTGCGTGACAGAAGCGCCTGGCCACAGAGCAAGGACTCTTCCTCTGCAGAGAGCAGCATCTTCCCCCAGCACAGGCTGGGCAGCACCATGGGGAGGGAGGGAAGCTGTAAATCCCTGCCCTGCCCGCCCACGGAAACAGCTGGGTCCCAGGCACTTCCTGTGCATTTAACCCCTTCCAGGCCTGTGGACCCTTCTTGGGCTAAGCTGGGAGGCGTTGGAGCCTCTTTGTATCTGATGCTAGCCGGTGACCCTAGGATTGCTTATTGGAGGGACTTGAGACTGCCATCCTGCAGAAGCCAGGAAGGACTTGGGCTGGGTAAACTCTGGTGTGGCTGGCAAGGGTCATGGCAGGAAGGGTGTTGTCTGAGCTCATGAGCCTCCTCTGTGGTCATCACTAGCATCCAAAAGGCCTTTGTTCAGAACCAAACTATAGCAGGATCTCAGATGCATCCTGGACCAGCTGGAAATGCACATACACACACTGACTGGGGCAGGGCTGCTGCCTGCTGGTGATTTGCTCAGCTCAGTCCTCCCCAGCTGTGAGCTGTATAGGGGACAGGGCTTTGTTTACCTTTGGAAGAGAATTTGTTCTCTCTCTATTTATTTATTTATTTATTTATTTATTTATTTATTTATTTATTTTTGCTCTTCTATGGATTGAAACAAGAGATGGTCTACCACTGAGCTACAGCAATAGTTCTATTGATTGCAATACTAGTGGATTGAACCCAGACTGTCTCTACTACCAAGTTACATCTCAGTCTTTTTTTTTTTTTTGAGATGAGTTTTTCTCATTAAAGTGCCCAGTCAGCACTTGAACTTGTGATCTTCCTGCCTCAGTCTCCTGAGTAGTTGGATTATAGTTGTGCACCACCTCAGCAAGATATAAATTCTTTGCAAATGACTCAATGGATGCTGGAAGTTTCCAGCTCTACAAAATTATTCTCCCCATCTCTCTTTTCTGTCATAGAATCCATTGGAAAGTTATAACGCTTGGAAAGATGTAATTATGCTTTGTAAAGTTAGGACAATTACACACCCCAAGGACTGTTTTTATTAGGTTGGAAGAAGCTGGAAGAGGACATATGAATCTCCAGGTAGGTGGGCAGGCCATCATCATCATGTGGATGGCTGCAGCGGTCCCTCTGCTGTGTGGCCTGGTAATATACTTGCATGGGGTTTTCATGAACACTATCTTATCTGGTCTCCCCGTAGCTTGGCGCACAGATAATCTCTTTTCCCTCTATGGATCAAAAAATTGAAGATCTGGAGGGATTTAGCAATGTGCTCAAAATCAGACAGCAATTGTGCAGTGCAGGAGCTGGCACTGCCATTCAGATCTGTGGGGCTGGAGAGATGGCCTGGGTCAGATGCCAGGAGAAGCAGAGCCAGCAGGAGTAACAGGAACAACAGCTGGAACGCAGGACGCAGAGCTCTCCGGAGCTTTCCATCCTGGGGGTCATGGGGTGGGGGCTGGGCAGTAACAGCACTTTATTGAATGCTAATTGTGGTTAGTCCTGCTATGATAGTATGAATTGGTAATAATTCATTTAATCAAGCCAGCAAAGGAGCAAGGTTAGGATGGTGTTATGAAGAGGAGATAAGGTGGGCGCTGGTGCAGAAGAAATACTGGCAGATGCTTGTGCCACTGTGGAGTGTGAGGATGGTAGCAAGGCCTGTAGTTCCAGCCCTCCAGGAGGTGGGTGGAGATGCCAGCCTGGTGGGCCATCGTGGACCTGATCCGCCCCTCCCCCAAGCCACAACAGAAAGACAATAGCCCTAGAGAGTCTCCTTTGGACAGGACAGCCGGTGCCAGGCTGCCCGGCAGGACAAGAGGCCCTTGTGTCAGCCTGAGCTTCAGATCCTGCTCCTTCTTCCCTGGCTTGGGGGGTGGTAGGAAGTTCAGATCCTGGGTGGGAGGGGAACTGGAAGCTTGTGTGTCTGTGGCCAGGGTCACCTGGAGGTCTCCAGGGAGCCAGGAGTGGGGTTGGGTGGCACATTTTGGGCTCTGCAGTCTGGGAGAGAAGCAAGGGAGATTGGTGGCTTTTGGTGGGGCTTCAAGAGTGGTCTTGATCTGGAGAGAAAGGAACAGAGGTGCTGAGGTTTCCAGACCTTTCTCATTTGATCTTCACCACAATTTGTGAGTATGAATGTGGCGGATTGTTACCACATTTTACAGATGAGAAGGCAGAGATTCAAAGGGCTGAAGGCTTTCCCTGAGTCCACCAGGGAGTGTGAGGAAGCTCTAGGATCACCCTGCATTGGCATTGGGGACGGGAGGGGGCTGACAGAAGCCCATCTAGGCTCTGGCTTCAGGAGCCCCAAGGCCACCTGAACAGTGGAAGCCAGGTCTACCTGTGGTGAGGGCCAGGGTCCACCTGGTCAGCTGTCCAACAGAGCCTTCCTTCCTTCCTCCCACCCAGCCCATCCTCTCCCTCTTCCTCCCTCCACCTGCCACAGCAGGCCCTTGGCAGCTCAGGCTAAGCCTGCAGCATTCCAGGGAAGAAAGGTTCGGCTCTGGCAGAAAGCGGGGTTCGGGAGGCACAGTGGTCGAGCCGGACAAGTCCAGCTCGACTCAGTTTTTCCTTGAAATTCCACACACCCTGGGCGTTTGGCAGGATCCTGGAATGTGCTTCATCTGAACAATTTGTCTTTCATGGTGCATTTTGGTCAATTACCTCATTGTTCCCTTTGCCTTGCTCTGGACCACTCAGGCTGGTTAAGGCTTCCCCTGAGCTTGTTGGGGGTGGGGCTGGAGAGCATGGGGTGCAGAGAGGGAGGGGAGCCCCCTGGTGGTCCAGTCTGCAAACACTCGCCCAGGTGCCCTGGCTGACACAGCAGGCTGATGACATCTTGCAGTTTGATACTTCTGAGCCACTCCACATCCCTTCCTGTTCCCAGGGCCCTGGGTGAAGGGAGAGAAGAGACTGTGGGAGCTGAGCAGGCATAATGCAGGCCATTCAGGGACTTCACAGAAGGGCGGGTGCTCCTATGAATAAAGCCACAGTCTAAGACCCAGGGTTCAGCCCCTGGGCTGGCTCAGCACCGGCGTGGTCTTCAGTGATCCAGCAGCCTTCCTGGACTCAGGAATTTACCTGTACATTGAGGAGTGTGGCCTGGAGAACAGTATATGACAACTCTGAACCCCGACTCCACTGAGACTTGGCACCAGTGGTGTAAGCCTCAGTTTTCCTCTCTGTAAAGTGGTGACAATCATACCCGTGACCCTTATTACTGGCATACTCTGTATTTGGAAATCGGTCCACACGTGGAGGTTTCTTCATAACGTCCTCAAATCAGTCCTCACAAAGGCTGCAGTCATCTGCCGACAGCTAGTGTAGGAATCGTGGAGTTGCCCAAAGCACGCATTAGCTGAGGCTGAATAAGGTGATGCTCTGATTCTCAGTCTGGTTCTCATCCAAAAGCGAGGATGCTTCTTTTAGTGTCACTAGGAGGTGAGTGTTTTTGTGAGTGATTTTACAAATTCCAGACAAAGAAAAGTCTTTGTCTGTAGGAAGAATCCCTGCTATTTATCTAGTATTCAAAGCTTCCCAATGAGTTGACTTCCCTCTCTTGTGTTTGGGCAGTATTAGGGATTGAACCTAGGACCTTTGCATTAAACTACATCCCCTGCTCTCTTTATTTTTTTTAAATTTTAAGAAAAGGTCTGGATAAATTGCTCAGGCTGACTTCGATCTGGAGAATCTCCTACCACCAGCCCCCCAAATGCTGGGATTACAAGCACGCATACCAGGCCTGGCTTCTCTCAGACTCTGGGTTATACAGATCTCCTGGCCTTTCCCTCCTGTCAGTCACTTGGGCTGCACAGAGAAGCTTAAACCACAAACCCTGACTCCTCATAGTATGGAGGCTGCAAAGCCCAGGATCAAGGTGCAGGCAGATTCTTTGTCTGGTGAGGGCTCTTTCTTCTAGCTGTCTTCTAGTTATAGCCTCACATGGTCAGGAGAAATATCATTTTTCATGTCTCATCTTATTAGGCTACCAATGCCAGGCAAGAGGTTTCTTACTCCTGACCTAATTACACAGCCGCCCCTCCTACTACCAGCCCTGGAGGTTAGATCCCAGCCCCAGCGGGGAAGTTTGCTTTCCCTCACTGCCCTGCCTCCTCTTGTCCTTGGCCAGGGCAGCATGCAGAGAGGCATGTGCAGCGTGAGGACCCTGGCTTCTGACACCCCAACCCACTTGCTTCCCCCCCACCCTGCTTTCTTTCATTTCAGCAAACACCTTAACTTTCTTCTTTCCTGAGAGAGTCAAGGCCTCTGGGATATGAATATCTTTTCTTTTCTTTTTTTTTTTTTGTACCTGGAATCAAACTCATGACCTTGCGCTTGCCAGGCAGGCACTTGTGCTGTTGAGCTAAACTCTCAGCCCGGATATGGATATTGTTAACCTTCTCATTCCTAAAAATTCCACTTTCTTCCTGTCCACATCTCTCTTCCCTCCTGTCTCAGGGACTATATTCCTTTTCTTATTGGAGCCAATCTGATCACTGCTACTTTTTCTTACCCGCTCAATATTTTTTTCATTGAGACAAACTACACACATCAAGAATTACCATCTTCACCATGTTTAAGTGCATGGTTCAGAGGTGGTCACACCTCTATTGTGTAACTATCACCGTCATCCCTCTGCAGAGGTCTTCACCTGGCGAAAGCTGAGGTCTGCACCCTTAAACAACTTCCCATCTCCTACTCCCTCCAACCCCAGGCAACCTTCCTGCAATTTTTTTTTTTTTGTCTTAAGAATTTCACTGCTCCAGGTGTCTCATGGACTCATACAATATTTATCTTTTGGAGACTGGCTTATTTCACAATGACCTCAGGGTTCACCGCGTGGCAGCTTCTGTTGGAGTTTCCTCCCAATTGTTGCACTGTGTCCTAGCGCAATGCTAGACCACACTGTGTGCACCGTTCATCACTGGTGGACCTTGGTTGCTCCTGCCTTTGGACTATCGCGGATAACAGTGCTGTGAACCTGAGTGTACCAATATCTCAAGGTCCTTGTTTCCAATCTTTTGTGTATATATCCAGAAGTGGAATTCTAGCTCACTTGCTAATTCTGTGCTTCACTGTTTTCTTTTGTGTTTTACTTTTGGAGGAAATGCTATACTGTTTTCCACAGTGGCAATCTTATTTAACATTTACATTGGCAGTGCATGAATGTTCCAATGTCTCTACACTCTGGCTAATGTTTCTTAGTCCCTATGTGTATGTGTGTGTGTGTGTGTGTGTGTGTGTGTTTGAGACAAGGTCTCACTATGTAGCTCAGGCTTTCAACTTATGATCCTCTTGCCTCGGCCTTCTGAGTTCTGGGAGCCCAAGTGTGTTCCACAGGCCATTTCCTGTATGCTTGACACTTGCCATCCTCATGAGTGTGACTGTTATGTGGTTTTGATTTACTTCTCTCTGAGGATGAGAGCAGCTGGGCATCTGTATGTACTTCTTGGTCCTTTGTGTATCTTCTTTATGTCCTTTGACTTGTGCTGAAGATTATCCTAGTGGCCTGGTGAATCTGTCCCCTCTGTCTTACACTTTTCTGCTGCCTTAATTTAGGTCCTCCTTTTTAGGGACAAGTAGCCCTGTAGGTAGGGAAAGACAGGATAAAGGCCTCGTTGAACTTTACTAAGAACAATAAGGAAACTTACTAAAAGCAGTTTCTGCCTTCATAGGAAAAGCTAGCTAGAGTAGGAGAGGCACCAGGCAACACAGCTACTGGGAACGCCAGCTCCTCTCACCCACCTGACAAGAGGCAAAAGCAATAAAAGACAGCTTTCTAAGAACTCTTATTTAGTGTTCTTACTAAATAAGAACCTATGTATACACACCAGATATTCACAGGTACACATGTCCCCTTCACTTCATCACTAAGTGAGATGCCTCCCTCACTTATTCATTACAAAAAACAGAAAGAAACCAAATGGCCAGAGGGCCTAGGCTGGACTCAAAGACAGTCAAGAGAACAGATCATAGAGTGACCAGTGCCCACCTAGCAGATGACAAGGACACTGGTCCTCAAAAAATGGAGCCAAGGACAAGAACACCGGGGCTTGGCCCCGGGAGTTTAGCTTAGCAGTGTTAAGTGCCTGCTTGGCAAATGTGAGGTCATGAGTTCAATTCCTAGTACCAAAAACAAAACAAAACAAAACAAAACCAAAAAACCAAAAAACAAAACCAAAAAACAAAAAAAACAAAAAAACCCAAATTAACTCCTGGGCTTTGAGCTGTAAAGCCCCTTCCCCAGGCAAGATGGTGGTCTATCCTCTTCCTTTCCCCCAGATAAGCTGTCTTTTGTTATATTAAACTTTGCCTGTGTTTAGGAGCTGTGTTTTCAGCAGAACAGTGACATGGTGTGACACATGTCATGGAGAGCTGTCCACTCCTGGACCTAACACTCTGTACATTGTTAATCTTTATGTTGCTGTGGATAAACCCAGGGCTGCATTAATTCTCCACTACTGACCTGCATCTCCAGCCCCAACCAACTTTTCTTGTTTTAATTTTTGTTAGATTTTATTATACATATTTGTATATTATATACACTTATTTTTGTTATATTTGATGATGATTGTTACAGTGGAATGGCCCCTCTGAAACTCACATTGAAATGTAATTGCCAAGGCACTGGTGTCACAGGGGAGATCTTTCAGGGGTGACCAGACCATGAGACCCAGCCTTGGAAGGGGAACTTACTGTCTTTCAAAGACACCTTGCAGAAGTAAGTTATCTCTCTGCACTCTTCCTTTTTGCCATGTGAAGGGGCATCCAAGAGGCCCTCACCAGATGCCAGCACCCAGCTCTGGACTCATTATAGCAACGCAAAACGGACTAAGACAATGATGGTAATTATTGTAATTGCTGTAAACTCTAATTCTTCCACATTCCAATCCAGTTTTTATTCTGCAACATGTATGGTTTCTGAAGTTCATGTCTGACAGTGTTACCCTGACTTTTGGTCCTCCACTTAAATGCATGAAGTCCAGGTTCCCTGGCGCCTGACATGAAGACCAAGCTCCATAACTTGTCACCACCTCTACATCTATTTGCACCTCATTGCCTTCTGCTTGTTCTCAGACTAGACCTTCACATCTTAGCAAGAACAAATGCTTGGCTCCATGGCTCAGTCTGTTCCCGAGGTCTGTAAGGCCCTTTTTCTTTGCTTTTCTGATTAAGTCTCCTCCTAGGAACGTAGCTGGGGTTATAACATTTGTGAATCTTCTACCCTTTAACCAGAGTCCCTGCTTCCTTCTGAAATCTATAGGAAAGCGCGCTGCTGCACATATTATAGATCTCAGAGGAATGTTTTGTATGTTCATGTGGAGAGCAAAGCAGGAGAAGCTGGCTTTCCTTCTGTCTGGATTTTAGTCTGAATCACAAGGAATTCACATTTACCAGGGTAAGGGGGCCGGATAACAGGGCGGATATAGGATGTGTTTTTCCCTCTAGGCAGAAACCTCTGGATTACAGTATTTTGGGTGATTGTGCTTGGTTGTGGAGGTATGGGCGAGAGTAGATATCATTTGGTCGCAGGTCATGAAATTTTGGCTCTCTGGAGTCATTCTGGGAATCTCCAAATTCTTAAATAGTGACAGTAGCAGAAACTTTTTTCAGCGCCACCTCCCGAGGAGCCAGGGATCAGACCTCGCCCTCCCGGCTCACAGCGCCCTCTGGTGCCAAACTTTTTCTGCACCTCCGGAAGCGCCTTCCCTTGGCCACGCCCAGAGAGCGGCCAGGGCTGAAGATCCCCCGCTGGATTAAAGGATCTTCGAGACAGCTGTGCACGCCCGTGGTTCACTCCCTCTCTCCCTGTGTGTGCGCACTTAAATGGAATCTTCGGGGTCCCTGAGCCCTGGAATTGAGTAAGAGCCTGTGACTTTCAAAAGTGATGTATATGCATGCTTATGGATTTCGAAAGTTTTCAAAGAAAACTCTCCCCACCCCCAGTTGAGAGCCACACAGCCGCTTAGGTCCTCAGCGGTCCTCAAGGGAGACTGCGCTTTCAGAAGTATACTTTCTCCAAGCAGCCAGGATGAGGATCACAGCACGCGCGTTGCAAGCGCTTATCTTGAGAACAGGCAGTGTGTTCCGGGAATATTGAGAGAAGGATGAAGAAGGGCCAGAGACCAAACTTTTCTGTTTATCACCTGGAGAGGGATTGGAGTAGGGAGACGGGACATTCATTTACTGTCAGTACTCTGGGGTTCACATGCAGGTGATCTCACACAAACAGTAAGTCTTAAACAAGCCGATCGCATATTCATATTCTTGTTCATATTTTTACATGCGCGCGCGCCCAGTGCTCCCTCTGGTGGCAAGAAGGAGAACTTCACGATGTAGGTCTGTCAATCCGGGGTTTTCCAAGCAGACACAGAGAAACAAGAATTGAAACAAAAATCACCGTTCCTGCTCAAATCACCGCTCCATGATCAACTTTTCCTCAGTACCTTCGGAGTATTTTATTCAACCACAAAATCCCCATCACTCACTACCAATCCTACTCTGAATACCTTGCAGTCACTTTTTTGCCCCTTGCTTGATTCCTGCTGTTGGTTGTCATGGACAGAATTACAAATTATACTTCATTTTTTCTTGATTATTTTATATTCTTACTTTATTTTATAAATGGAAATGTGAAGCCGCATAGTAACAAAAATCTGCTAAACACATAGAAAGGTGTTTCTCAAAAATCCTTGTTGTATCCCCAAGACCTTTGTCTGAGTTGGTTAAATTTAGCAACACTACCACAAATTAAAACTAGGGTCTTAAAGTGGGTTTTAAGATCCATCTAATAATTTTAAGTCTATCTTACATTTTAACCTAAATAGAATATTTTATTATGAATAATAAATATAGACAATATAAATATATAAAAATAAATAAATATATAAAATACAAATGCAATATTATAAACAAAACTGTTGGCAATAAAATGACAAAAGCAGAAATATCTAATGAGAAAAGTGGCTTTGTTTTATCTTTTTTTTTTTTTTTTACAAACTCTATTATTTGGCATAACAGGAGGCAGCTGGAATTTTATATCCACTTCTGCAGTCAGTCTGTTGCACTATGCTTTGCTGAAATACACACACACACACACACACACACACACACACACACATCCAGCCTTACATAGATACATGGTAGAAAAAGAAAGGATCATGTTAATAGCCTTTTTGGAGAATTGTGGATTTAGTGCTTGGATACTACATCAAGCTCAACCACAGGAGTTTCCTAAATGTGCAATCCAAAAGCATATGGATGATGTTTTCACCGGCCGTCACACAAAATTTCATTGGTTTATCCTGCACTGAAATGATGTTTTACCCCTGTGTGACTGTGTGAATAGGTCAGACTGACGTTCTGAGTTGTGCTACTTTTCCTAATATTGATACTCATCAAATGTTATGCAGTGATTAAAAATCACATTC
Source organism: Hydrochoerus hydrochaeris (assembly GCA_004027455.1). Lineage (NCBI taxonomy): Eukaryota > Metazoa > Chordata > Mammalia > Rodentia > Hydrochaeridae > Hydrochoerus > Hydrochoerus hydrochaeris. The sequence goes on from PVLA01004871.1 coordinate 30,159, forward strand.
GTTATTTACTTTGTGGTACTGGGATGAAATTCAGGGCCATGCACATGTTGGGCAAGTGCTCTACCACCCAGCCACACCCTTCTTATTTTTAAAATTTGAGACAGGTTCTTGTTGAGTTTCCCAGGCTGGGCTGGAACTTTTCTTCCTGCCTCAGCCTCCAGAGTGGCAGGGATTTCAGATGCACACCATTAGCTCTGGCATAAAATCACATGGTTTAATATCATCCTCAGTCTTACCAGAGTCTTTACATGGCTGGGAACCTGTCAAACTCGCCTCCAGACACAAGTTTTACAAGTTTTTTTTTTTTTTTCTTGAAAACTTGAATTTTATAGCTGGCAACAGACACTCTCAGTTGTTCTCATGAAGTGGCAGCTTGGTTAATTCAAGTGTGATTAGCAATAGTCTTTAAGTCAGGTGTTCTTCCAAGCGAAAAAAGCCACAGAGCCGATGGAATGCAGCTAGAAGTGCTGGATACAGCAGAGCGACCCAGGTGCACTGACCGCGTTTCATTTAACCCAACCCTCTCCTCCCCCTCTTCACCAAGGCTACTAGCGAGGAACCCTGGCTCCCCTCGCAGTGGGGACACGGTGGGAAGAAGAGCCAAGCGCTTCTACACTTCGGCGCTGCTGCTGTTTTGCCACTGCTGCTTCGCACCAAGGCAGTGAGAAAGGCAGAGCGCCAGCCCCGGCTCAGGGGACTGCCCTCCGGGAAGCCCTCCGGCGGCCCAGGGTGGGGAGGAGATGGGTCTGTCCCATGAAGCCTGGCGCCTCCTCCATCTCTCTGTGTGCAGAGGGATTTAATTTCACCCCAAACCCTCCCTTCTCCTACCTTTGCTCGCAGTGACCGCTCTGCGTGGAGCTCCGCCCACGGGGCCTGTGGTCTCCAGTTGGAGCGCCGTGCAGTGGGGCTTTGAGGTATTGCAGCTGAGCCTCAGACAAGGAGAGAGGACACGGGGTGGGGTGGGGTCATGGCTGGGGGAGGGGCTGCACTTGGAAGGAAGCCAAGGAGGGTATGACCACCTTGCAGAGTGGAGAGAAGCCGCTTCCCCTTTCTTCTGCCGCTGAAGCTTTACCCTCGGGAGGAGGTTGGAGAGGTTGTCATGCTGGCTGGGGTCTTAAAGGAGCTTATTAAACTCTCGGAGCGAGAAGGCTGCTCTGGGCCAAGCCGGTGCCCAGGCCCCTGTGACACAGTTGTGGGGTGGGAGCAGGGATTTGAGGCAGGGTGGAGAGAGAGCACTGGGGTATTCAGAGGCATGGGCTTTGGAGAACGGTGAGGGGGCAGGAGTGGGGGCGGGTGAGGCGGTCAGTACAGGCCAAGGCTGAGCCCTCGCCTGGGTTGGCACCTGTCTCTCCCAGCCTGAGCATGGGGTGGAGGTGGTGGTCATCGCTGTGCAGGAGCTAAGTTTAACGACAAAGACCCAGCTGCCCAGCTGTTGTTTCTTTGTTTGCTGGAGCACATTGTTGGAGGGGACACCAGCTCATCACCTATGTCAAGGGCAGCGAGTGGCCTTGGCTGCTCCTCCCAGGGGGAGGGGACGGTTGGTGCCTGGAGGTTGGACCAGATGGCCTTCCAGGCAGCCCTTTCCCTGTGCCCCTCAGCCGGGAGTTACCAACCTTGTCTTAGACCCTGAGGAAAGGCGAGGGTCCTTCCTGAGCCCGGAAGGGCAACTTCCTGCACTGGCTGTGACCAGAGACACCTGCCAGTGTTTTTCTCTGGCCATTCCTGGACTCAGTGAGCTTTGTTGAGCACCTACTGTGTGTCCAGCATGGGGCTTGCCACCGAGGACTCAGAATGAGTGAGACCTGGTGCTGGCCCTGGAGCTTCTCCCAGCCGGTGTCGTGCATGCAGTGTAGGGACCAGGACTGTAGGGTGGGCAAGGCAGACAGGGACAGAGGGGCAGGAGGGCAGGACTTTCTGAGAACACTGAGTCCTCCAGTGTGGCTGGAGCCAGGGGGGCGTGAGGGCTGCAGAAGCTGTGAGGAGGTAGCCAGTGAAAGAGAGGGGGCAGTCACAGTCAAGCTGCAGGACCAGGGTGTGTGGGCAGTGTGGGAGGGCAGATCAGGAGATACTGTAGGGCGTGTGGGGCAGAACCTGGGGCCCCACTAGCTGTGGGGCGTAGAGATAGGAGAAGAAAAGAGGCCTCTTGGATCCCTGGTTTGGCTCAGGGGTGGCCCAAGCAAGAGACACAGGGAAGGATGATGGAAGTCTGGGACTGTCCCCGCGGGCACCCCTCTGACACTGAGGAAGATCATTTCTGTCCCTTGCAGTCTGCTTCATGGAAGGAGGAGTGTGAAAACAGCAAGAGGGACCGGGACACTTGGGGCTGGTTCCAGGGCCTGAGGCCTGTGCAGTGCTGGGGCCTGGCTAGAGGGTCCCAACTACATCCTAGGACCTGGCTCAGCCGCTGGGACAGGGCCTGCATGCATGCAGCTGAGTGACTATGAGAATGACTGGCTGGCAGTGTGTCTGGGCACCTCCCAAGTCCTTTGGGACCAGTGCATGGGAGACAGGGCGGCTGGGGGCTGGGTTGTTTGTGGTCAACACAAGGGCCTTGCTGTGGGGTGGACATAGGCCAAAGCCAGGCTTCTTACCCAAAATCCTGAGTCTGCCCAGAAGGGCACCTTTAGGTGGCTCTCCAGGAAAGACTTTGTTAGAAATGCAGATTTCTAGGCTTGTCTCCAGCCCTGCTGAATCAGAAACTGAGGATGAGGCCTGTGCCCTGTGTTTTACCAAGCCTTCCTGGAGATTCTGAGCCGCCACTGGGCTAGCAGGGGCCTGTCCTGTGGTGTACCATGCCTGTCATATGAGAACAGTCCCTGGGGGCAGCTTTCCCAGAGAGACGGTGACATGATGCCCAGAACCAGATGAGCCACTCAGAGAGGAGAATGGGGAGACCATGGAGCTGGGGAAGCCCACCTGGGGGAGGAATATGCCTGCTCCCTACTAAAGACCCAGAAGCGGGGCGCTGGTGGAGCATGAGTTTCAGTGCAGTAAGCACTTCCTGTGGCCAGGGAGAGGTGCAGGGCATCTGGGAGGTGGCAGAAGAGGCCCAGGGGCTGGTGTCACAGTGCTGGGGTAAGCTGGGCAGGGGTGGTAGGTAGGGTGAGGTGGCACCTGGAGGTGAGGTGACCAGGTGTCCTAGTTCCCAGGCTTACTGACTGCTCCCATGCTCGTGTGAAGAGTTTCTTTCTAGGGCGGGTCCATACCTGATTTGCTAGCTTGTTCCCCACATCCCTTTCCCCACTCCACAGGGACAGCCCCGAACCCTGCCCATTTATCACAGAGATTTCTGCCCAGGCAGCCTGATCTGCAGGGACCTGCTGAGACTGGCCAGGCGTAGGCTCAGAGACAGCCTGGGGCAGGAGTGGGGTCGCCTGTGGGTCTCCTTCATCCATTTCTGCACCTGGCTGGAGGCAGGAGGCAGGCAGAGAGGCCTGGGAGGATTCAAGGCAGACCTTGCTGAGACCAAGGAGCAGGAGATCCAGAGAGAGTGGGGAGAAGGTGAGGGAGGAAGTCCCGGTGTGAGAAATCTAGAGAGGGTGGTGAGTGGACAGCCACAGGGCCCCACCCAGCCCCTGGAACCTGCTGCGGCTCCTACAGCCTCTCCTTCGCTTTCACTCACCCCCGCACCGCTGCACCCAGGCCGCCCTGGAGGGCAAGCGAGGGTCTCCTCCTCTTGGTGTCTCACAGCTGCAACTAGCAGCTAAAAACCATGTGTTACTCTGTGGCCAAACCTCTTCCAATTCGGCACGTCCAGAATCAGTAATTCAAAGCAGTGCTTACTTACAGTTTTATCGTTGGAATGAATTACACAGAGCTTCGAGGGCCCGAAGCCCATCCATTTCAAATGCTTGGTGGAAACCACCCACCAGCTGGAGATGATGGCAGGAAGGTGTCTATTGAGCACTTAGCATGTGCCAGACCTCTGGCTGGTGAAAGAGTTCAGCCTTTGTCACCTGGGTGCAGTTCTGAGCCCTGCCTCTTCCTTGCTGTGGGGTTTTGGGCAAACTGCTTGGCCCCTGGAGGCCCTGTTCCTCACTGGGTGATGGAGTTAAGAATAGAGTCTGCCTCAGAGGTGCTAAACTGAGACTGTCCTAAGAACTAACGCCAATGCCTCCCGCCAGGCACTTGGAAAGCCCTTTGTGAGCATCACCTTATTTAAACCCTCTGAGGTGCACTCTTGACACCCCCCCCTTCATTGTTTCCCTTCTATTCTGTTTGAGGAGAGCCTTGGAGAGGCTAAGTTGCTGGGTCGCACAGGAGCACATCCCCAGCAGGTGACGGAGCTGTCCTCTCTCAGGGTCCACTCACTGTCCAGGTCTGTGTCTCTAACGCCACAGGCGGATTTGTGGTGGAAAATGGATGAGTGACTACGACAGCGTTTGGGCTCCTGTGTCCCTTCTGTGTTAGCTCCTCTGGCCCAGCCCTGATGCGCTGGATGTGGGTGGGCGAGGGCCGGGAGGGCCCCGGCTTGGCTGCCCAGCACTGGGGGAGGGGCTCCTGGCGGGCAGATAGGCTGGGCCTTGTCACTTGCTAATTCGGGCTCCTCTCCTTCCCCAAAAATGCCAGGGCAGCGTGGTGACAGGTGTCTGCATGGAGGGGACAGGCCCTATGCCATGATCCATGGCCTTGCAAGCCTTTGCTCTCTTGGGCAGACATTTCCTTGCCTTGCCCTGGGGATTTTTAAGCCCAGGGAGAGCTAAGGACGACCCTGCAAGCTAGGGAGACCAGAGGCTGGAAACTCCTCCAGCCCCCCCTCTGCCAACACCCACCTGAGCTTCTCCCACTTTCCCACATGGGCCCCTTCTTCCCTGGGCCGGGCTCTCCTGCCTTCTCCTGGCTCTGCCCATCAGTTTGCCATAGAGCTGAGGAGCCACAGAAGCTCTGGGAGGTACTGACCTCAGAGACGTCCTCATGAGGCTCAGCTCTGCCAGGGCCACCTCACCCTCTCCTAGACACTGTTTATGGTACCAAGGCCTCACACATGCAAGGCAAGTGCTCTGCCCCTCAGCTACACCCCCAACCCCACCCCACCCCCTTTTCTTTTGTTGTTGTTTCTTGAGACAGTCTCACTATGCAATTCAGGCTGCCTTTGAACTCACTGTGAAGGCTGGCCTGGAACTTACAGTGATTCTCCTGCCTCGGCCTCTTGAGTGCTGGGATTATACATGTGTGCCACCATACCTGGTTCATCCCCAATTTTTGTAATTTTAATTTGTATATATTTATTTTTGTTTTTTTTAGTTTTTTGAGATAGGGTCTTGTTATGTATTTCAGACTGGCCCATTACATAGCCCATTGTGGTTTTGGAATGACAGCACTCCTCCTGCCTCAGCCTCCTTAATGCTGGGATTGTAGGCATGCACCACCACGCCTGGCTTCTCCCTGGACTTTTAAGAGAGTCTAAGGGAAAGGCAACACATTGTGTCAAGGAGGGGACCTCCAGGAGGAGAGGGGCACACCTTGGAAGCCAGACTCACTCTGGGGTTACTGGAACCCGCTTTGCAAATGAAGAAGTCAAGAGCCAGAAAGCTGGGGCATTTTGCCATGAACCTGAATTTGGGTAGGAGTCCAGAAGGGTCACTGATTCTGCGCAGAGCAGGGTTTACTGATGAAGCTGTGTGAGGCATTGCAATAAAACCAGTTTCAGCATTGTCATGCTGTGCGCATGTTGTGTGGATTAAAAGAGGGCAAGTGGCCACCTCAGGAAACCAAAGGAAGACACAGGGAGCGGGAAGGAGAGGAGACGGTGCTAGGACACCGGTGGCAAACTGATGGCACACGTGCTGAAGAGGGCGCCCAGGGCCTGTCGGCGCACAAGCCAAGTGCGTGTGTTGTTTTTTCTAAACTAAAACCTCCACGCTCAGGTTTAGTTGCAGTGTTGGCACTTGGCAGTGAATAAGTGGGTTTGGGGTAGCAGTTTGGGCACTTGGTCTCTAAAAGCTACCGCATCACTGCTGTAGGAGGTTGGCTGTGTTGTTCGCCTTAAATGGGGAGTTAGGCTGAAATGCAGCCCACAGCCAGCTGGGGAAGCCCTGCCCTGGCTAGGCTGCGTTCACCAGCAGGGGGCGCTGTCTTCCAGTTTGCGCTAAGGCTATCCACAGGTTCTGACTCTGTCAGGGTAAAGGCAGGGACAGTCAAATTAAGATTTGTATTTTATTTATTTTATTTTATTTTGAGACAGGGTCTTGCTGTGTAGTTCAGAGTGGCCTTAAACTCATGTCGATTTTCCTGCCTCAGCCTCCCAAGTGCCGGGATTTTAGGTGTGCACCACCACTCCCAGCTATATTAGAATTAAAAAGAAGGATGGTAGGAGAATTAGAAGGAGGCCAAGGGAAGGGTCTGCTTGCTGGAACAGGAGCACTGAGCTACCAGGTAGGAACCTGACCCCCTCTCCAGGGGTCTCTTCTCTCAGCCCTCATTTTCTTCCTGGCACACTGGGTGGACTGCAAGGTCTTTTTCCTCTGACATCCCAGGATCCTCTCAGCAAGCTCAGAGCTGGATTTTAGGAAGGCCCAGCCTCTGGGCCCTGAGTGTGAGGCTGTGCTTTAGGCTGAACTGGGCTGGTTCTCACCGACCCTCCAAGTCCACCTATTGCCTGCTGGTCCTCAGTGCATCTGAACCATGAAGTCCAGGACCCAACAAGGCATGTGTATGAGGTTCCACTGTCGCTATAACAGATCATCACTAACTCAGTGATTCAAAGCAACATGAGTTTATTATCTTCCAGTTCTGGGGAGCAAAGGCCAAAAGCAGTCTCAAAGGACTGAACGACAGTGTCGGAGCCTGCTTCCCTCTGCAGACCCGGGGCAGGGGCCTTGCCCTGCTTTCCTTTCTAGGACTTAGAAGTCCCCAGTGTTCCAAGGCTCACAGTCACTTCCTCCACCTTACGTCTTCTCTCCTCTGTCTTTCCTGCTTCCTGTGTGGCATCTTCTTTAACCTTCATCCTCCTCCTCAGTCTCATGAAGGCCCTTGAGATCAGATCACACCCCTGCAGATAATCCAAAGCAATCTCCATCTCAGTCTCTAACTGAAGCCCATCTGCTCCATTGCTTTGTCATACAAGGGTACATTTTCACATTTCCCTCCAGTCATGGGCATCTCTGGGGGAAGCATCAGTTCAGCTGGCCACAAGGTTTGCTGCCCGGGGCTCGCCTGAGTCTTCTGCACCTGCCGTGGAGATAAGGGAAGGCAGCGGCGGAGACACCTGGCTGTAACAGGTTGGTGTGTGCATGTTTGCGACAGGGTCTCCCTAAATCGCTAAGGCTGGGCCCAAACTTGTTATCCTCTTTCCTTGGCCCCATGAGCACTGGATGATGGGTGTGCACCCCACAGCTGGCAGGTCTTGCTTTTGAAGGTCATCTCTGAGTGGACATCGAGGAAAAGAGCCGAGAGGCATCGGTGTGCTGGAGGCCAAGTCATTACTCCCCTCCGCCCCTGCGCTGGTGTAGAGAGCCAGATGCCACATGGGTACAGGGCTGTGGGGAGGGGATGGACTCAGGACCTGGCCCCCCTCTGCCTAACAGAGTCAGAGGGTGAACAATGCCGCAAGTCTGTGAGGTCCATGGCCTTGTGGCTCCTCAGAGAGGAGGTCCTCCACTGGTCACCTACTTTTTAGGCTTGTCTTCACCCTCCTTTGGGCTTCTGATTATCAGGGCTTTATTTTTTCCTTTCCGAAAGCAGGATGGTTCATTGTGGATAATTCATTTTTTGGCCTATATTACAGTTGCTAAGAAAATGATTGCATAAACGATAGACATGAAAAGACAAGGCACCATGCATAGTGATGCACGCCTGTAATCCTACCTAGTCAAGAGGCTGAAGCAAGAGGGTGCCAAGTCTGAGGCCAGATTAGGCAATTTAGTGATGCAAACTTTGTCTTAAAGGAAAAAAGAAAATGAGATAAAAGGATAGAGTTCAGTGTTCCCTGGGTTCAATCCCCAGTACTGAAAAAACAAAAAGAAAAACAAACAAACAAACAAAGCAATAGACCCCAGCAGCCTCCTCCCCATGGGGCCTAATTCTCCTCTAACCTCCCTGCTGCTCATGTGGTTGGCGCCTGCCTTTTCCACCCGGGCCCCTCCACTTGGAATCCTATGTCCTCACCCTATACCTTCCCAGGCCTTGTCCTTGCTCCGAGGCAGCTTTCCAGCACGGAGTGTCCCAAAGTCAACATGCCCATAACAGGATCAAAGCCACCTCTCCTAGGCAGCAGAATGGCTGTGTCCATAGGCCAGGGCCTTTCCCTCTCTGTGGACCCTGAGGGAGCAGGGGTGGGCATTCCTGCTACCAACCCTTTCTCTCCAAAAGTGAAGAGCATGGTGAGAACCCCCCTTACCTCCTGCTGCTCGCAAGGCCTCTCACTGGCTTCCAAGAGGGGTCAGTATCCTTCCTGCCCTGCCCCAGCCTGGGATCCTGGCTCATGAGATGACTGACTATAATAGCCACAGGATTAACATAGCAGGCATTGTCTTTCTCTGATTATATGGGGGGTATTATGTGTTCATCAACAGTCCTAAAAATATCCAGCAAACAGGTGCAGCCCCTGTGGCCCCCAGCCTCCTGGAGTTGGCCAGCCTCTAGCTGGACATGATTAGGTGGGGAGAGGTAAGTTGGTCTCACTGAGATCCAGGCACAGACAGAACCTGGGGAACGACACTGTGGGACCCCACCTGGAGGGTGGCAGACCCTTAGGCTTTCGTGAGCATGAAGGGGGCCTTGCCATAGCCCCTCGGCTTGGCCCACGAGCACACCTGGAGCTCTGGTACCCTCCGGGCACCCTCCTTCCCCTTGTGCATCAGTCATATGAACAGTTCTCCAAAGCAAGACTTTGGCTCTCCCAGGCTTGTTGGACTGTGGGCTGGGACTTGATTTCTGTGTTCCTTTGCAGGAGAGGTAGGGTCAGCTTAGTGGCTCCTTGCTGGTTTCTCTGGGCCTCCTGGTGTCCCCTGCTGCCCCTCATTACCCTCTGTCCAGTCCCCACATCTGGTCTGGCTCTTCGTTCTCTCTTCCCTCCAGGTGGGTGCTGGCTTAACTCAGTGGGTGTCCTCCATGTGTACAGCGTCTGTGTGCACACACACTCGTCTTCCCACCCATGTGCCCATCTTGTGTGCGCGCGCGTGCGCGCATGTGTGTGTGTGTATTGCAGTGTTTGTGCCCCGAGATGTGTGTGGTGGGGGAGGGGCAGAGGGCTGTTCTATTTTTACTGGCCAGTTGCCGTCGGGCACAGTTTTCATAGCCTCCCCCCAGCTCTGCCCCCCTCAGTCTGCTGTCTGCCGGGAGGCTCAGGCCAGTACAGCTCCCCAGGATTGAACAAGGTAAGTGTCTGCAGCCTAGGACTGCCGACCTAGGTTGTGGTCAGGTAGGGAAGCTGGGGTTTGCTTCGAGGAGAAAGTGAGTGTTTCCTGCCTGTACCAGTGGGTTTGCCTGATGAGCAGTCGCCCAGATCCTCCCAGTTTTTTGTCCCATGGAGTGGCATCTCTCCTGCAAGGCAGCTATGGGGGCTAAGCTTTTCTAGGACAGGATGTCTAGCAGCCTCCTAGGAGCCCCGAGGTGGGGCCTAGTGGGTCTTGTTCTCTTGAGGCATTGCCTAGTGGGTCGCAGAAAGACTAGGGCGTCTAGGGGGCGAGGGTGGCCCTGTGGCCCAGATCGCTGAGGCTGTGAGCTGTTTGCAGTTTGGGAAGAGCCTGGTGAGCAATGTCTGCAGCAGGAGGAACAAAGAGCTCTGGCAAGCAGAGGTACTGGGAGCTTAGAAGGGAGACCAGAGCCCTGCCGCCCGAGGACCCGTCTCGCTTCTTTGTTCTTTGCCTTGGAAGGATGTGCTTAGCTCCCTTGTGCGCCCATCTGTCCAGGAAGGCAAGCGCAGGTGGGGGCTGACTGCTAACCCTGCTTTCCCATGGCAGCTCTGAACCGTTGGGGGTCTTATTGGGGTGGCAGGTGTTGACAGCACTGAGGGTGGGGACACAAGAGCCCACGACCACATAACTTAGGGCAACATCTGGAATGTAGTCTCAGCCGGGGATAGAACTAAAGGCTAAAGGCAGCACCCACCCCGGGTCTGAGGCTCACAGTCCCAAAGAACTTCTGAGGTCAGGGCTTTCCTATTAGGAGCCCAAAGGGCAAGGGGTGTGGTGTGGTGACAGGTGCTGGCCTCAGGTTTGGGGGTCCAGCCTCGTTAGCGGTCAGCCGAGAAGCAGGATAATGCCCTTGAGCTGGGGTCCAAGGACGAGGGGTGGAGGGTGGGGGTACAGCATGAACCTGACTAGGTCTTTGTGTCCTCTCTTACTTTTTTGTTGTATACACACACACACACACACACACACACCCCTATACTTATTTACACACACATGCAGCCTCATCTTGCCTCTAGTTGCCCAGCCTTTCCGTGCAGGGGTCCAGGGCAGGCAGAGCTAGGCCCCGAGGCAGGCAACACGGACTCCTCTCCCTCCAATCACGGGCTTTCTGATTATCGCCTTGCTTTTCCTTTGCTGAGGGGATGGAATTCAGCTCTCGAAGCCTTGCATTTGCTGCTATCTACATCCTGATTTCCTATCAGGCCCCTACTTATCTTCCCCACAGCTTGTCAAGAGGTCTTGTCTGGTGGGTGTCAGAGTTTAGGCCAAGCCTCATGCCTGATGTGGGACCCCTGGGTCTGGCATTTGTCAGCAGGACAGGCCCCGGGCCTTGGCAGGAGGCCCCACGCTGGGGACGGGGCCCTCTGAGGGAGAGGGGAGGGTGAGATGGCGGAACACCTACCACAAGTGAGGCCCATTCCAGGGAAGACAGACACAGGAGCTTCTGGGTTGAGACCTGGTTCTGTCTGGAGACCAGCACTCCCAGGGGACAGACAGACTTGGTGGCTTTGGAGGAGCAGAATGCTTGGAATAAGCAGCTGCCTATAAAATCTAATTTCATCCAAGCATTTCTGGAATTTATAGATCGTCTCCACACCTCTCCCTCCGTGCCCCAGGGAGACAGCTGGGACTCTGGGGTCACACTCCGTCACTCCCCCAACTCCTCCACCCCAGCCTCACACTCCTCTGGGGCCCAGGCAGAGGCGTAGGCAGGGTCCAGGAGGCTGTCTGACCAGGAGGAATTCAGGAGAGCTGACCAAAAGCGGAAGGCCCTGTTGCTAGGGCTTGGCAAGATGCTTCGTGGCAGGAAGGGAAAGGAGAGAATGGGCAGAGGAGAGGGGCTCCGGGTGAACCTCCTAGTCTGCACCTTGCAGATGGCCTTTGGATTCTTCCCTCCCTGATCTGAGCCAGGTTCTTGATTGAACCAAGTCTTGAGGACCCTGAGCTGTCCCCTCCTCAGTACACATGGCTTCCCCTACCCTTACTCCATGACCTAGCAAGGCTTCCTGTCCCGCCTTGCAAGCTTTTCCCAGGGCCAGCTGCCTCCTTCACCTGAGCTCTGGCACAGTCCCTCCCTCCCCTCCCCTGGGCCAGGCAAGACGGCAAGTGAGCCTGGCTCTGGAACACCTCCCCTGGGCAGGGGCTACCACCTGCTCTTCAGCCGCGCAGGCTCACAGAGGACAGGAGTCTCCTGTGGCGGCTTCTTTTAGCCAGTGCTGTTCTGCCCGGTGAACCGAACTTGTTCGGCTTCCAAGTAAGATGTGGTTCGAATGAAGATCTCATATTAAGTGGGAAACCACTTACCCAAGTCCTTCATTTCGCAGGGAGGAAAACTGCCCAGAAAGGGTAAGGAAAACCAAATGCAGGGTCCACCTGGACTCCAGTTTCACCTCTTCCCTTCAGGGCCTCCCATGCCCCTACCAAGGCTGCTAGACCCTCGGCATTGTGCCTGTAGCTCCCACCACCACTCCATTTACCTTCTGGCTTCCCCGTGAGTCCAGCTCAGCTTCAGCCTGGGCCTCGAGCTCACCCTCACGAGAAGCCCCACTGTTGCTTTCCGACCACGTAGTGGATTCTCTTCTGTTCTCCACGGGGTCCACACGCTTTCCCTGGAAACAGCCATGTGTAAATATTTTAGGCTTTGTAGGTCACTTGGGGTTTTTGATCACAGATCTTCCTTGTTTGGTTTTATCACTGTTTAAGCAAAATCAGATTTGGGGCCATTTGGCCTGGAGACTGTAGTTTGCTGATTTTTGCCTTGATTCATATCATCTGATTTATAAAAATTCTTTAATTAATTCATTACTTTCTTTTGCAATGTTCAGGGTTGGCACAAGCCCTTTGCCCTGAGCTACATCCCTAACCCTTTAAAATCATGCTTGTTTTGAGAGTCTCGTGAAATAGGCAGGGCAGCCTTGAACTTTTGATTCACTTTTCTTAGCCTCCTTAACTAGTGAGATTACAGGTGTATGCTGTGGTACTCCTTAAAAAAAAAATTCTTTCAATGTATGCCTATTCTAGCAGCATTAAAAATAAGTTTCTCATACACACATGCAATCATTCTTTTTTACAGATTCATAATACAAAATGCTGAGGAATATTGCAAATTATAATAAAAAATTGCAACCAAGTTCTTTAAGAATGAAAGGACAGAAGATTTAAGAATGATTTTGTTAAATTTCTAGTGCAGGCACCAAACAAGAATGAGGGGTATTATTGACACTAATCTTCCAAATGTCTCTTTTCCCAGCTCTTCATTTCTCTGCTCCCCTTTTCCCTACAAAACTAAGGAAGCAGTCGCTGTGTACCGGAAGTATAGAATTGTTAAAAACCAGCTGGACGATGAGACAGCTGTCACTTCACAGGTCCTCGCTACCCCTCAGCAACCTGTCCGCCACTGAGAAAGTGACCTTGTGTCCGGTCATGTTGTATTTGGCTGCCTTCTTCCTGCTGCTTGATTCTCCTAGCTGGGCTGTCTGACTTCCCAGTCCCGGTTCTGTGGGTGAGTGGGAGCATGAATCGCAAGTTTTTCCCATTAATTCCTCTGTGTCTCCCCAGGTGCTGCCTCGCCTCCATCATGCCGGAAGTGTAAGTCATCTTATCCCCTTCTAGGCTTCCGGGGACAAAATCCAAGTCATTTTGTTGCCAGTTTTAGCCCCACAGTTGAGGACCATTTGCTCAAGCCCTAAGTGTCTGGATCAGCACTGAGCAGTTCCCCAGGGTGGCCAGGTGTCCTCCACGCCTTTGGAGAGATAGCAGTGGGAGGACCTTTGTGGCCCTTGCTTCAGAGTTTGCCTGCCTGCAATGATGTAAGCCAGGCCATGACTTCACACTGATCCAGCAGATGAGCAAAGCTTTGGGGACTGACCCAAAGCCTAGGCAGGGAAGCGTCCACATTACTGCAGCCCTCTTTAACGGTCCCCTGACTTCCTGCCAACCATCTCCAACTTCCAGTGACTAAGGTTGTTGGGTTTTTATTCTGCTGGAACCCTCAACCTGCACTCCCTGTCTGGGGCCTGATTTCTTTGGGGGCACATTGTTGTCAACTGCCACCTCATCCCCTGAATTGGTCTCCTTGGTTCTGCTGCTGTCTATACGATGTACTGAATTCATGCTCTGTGTTCCAATCTCTCCTCCACCCTTCCTGTGCCGCATGCCTGAAGCGAGGTGAGTGGTATTTGGGGTGCCCGTGTGCTGATTAATTCTGGAGACTGGTGAAGGTGGGGTGGGCATCTGAGGATGGGGGAGTGTGGGGTAAGGCTGAGGTGGTGTTGGGGATGCCCAGTGGCTCAGAAAAATTTCCAAGAGAACAGATATTGTGAGTGAGCTTGTGGGTGTGGTGCTTGCTGGGATCTAGAGAGTTGCTAATGTCACTAGCGGTGCTCCTGGGCACTGGGACTTCATGCAGCAGCAGATTTTAGTGTGACTTTACACCCTCGCTGAGTACAAATTCCCTTTCACTGCTCTGGAAGTGCCTCCCTCCTTCCTTGGAAGGTCCGTTCTGTCTCTTGAGAGCTGATCCTGTGCAAAATCACATTTGAGGTTAAGAGTTATTCCGCCCTGGCCCAATGCTGCAGCACAGAGGAAGGAGCCAAGTAGTACCCTTAGACCCTCTCAGGTCTTTGGTTACTTTGACTTTATTTATTTATTTTTTGGTACCGGGGATCGAACTCACAACCTCGTGCTTGCCAAGCAGGCGTTTATGCCACTGAGCTAAATCCCCAGCCAGGTTACTTTGACTTTAGATGTCGCCCACAATCTAGGAGCTTTATTCAGGCTGCTGAGAATGCAGCCTATGTGGGTCCAGGGACAGCACCTATGGGGCAAGGCTGTGGACTTTGTGACAGCAAAGGTGTGACTTTAGGATACCTACCAAGGTGACGCTTGCCATGGCCACTCACAGTGAGAATCAGTTGTGCTTTTTCTCAATGGTTATATGGATTTCTAGGCTTTACTGAGGTTCTCTGTTGATGGATGGCTGAATGGTGTGGCCATATGCTCACCACATGGTGGGGACAGGAAACTGCAGTGAAACCTTTGCCACAGGAACAAGCCATGGGTGATGATCTATAGCACCAGGTCCTGGCTCTCAAGGTCATAGGTATCAGAAGTGTAGCAATAACTTAGGCCTTGGAGTAGAAAAGAGAACCACTCTGAACACTTGGGTCAGAAGTTACATGTTCTATGGGTTAAACGTCATTAATCTTCTCCCAGTACTGCTCACCTAAAGCCTAGTCATATCCATTCTCCGCAGCACAGTCAGGAACTATAGGTACCTTCTCCACAGTACCCGGAACCTCAGAAGAGGGTAGAGAGCCTGCTGATAGCAACAGAGAGGTGGCCTATGGCCCAGAAGAGACCCAGTACTCAAAGCCATCACGGTCTTATTAGTTGGGGTGGGATGGAGGCAGGACTCTCACTATTACCACTACCACAGGGCTGGAAGGTTTTCTCCTCCCTTCCTCCCTCTTTTTCTTTCTTTCTTTCTTTCTTTCTTTCTTTCTTTCTTTCTTTCTTTCTTTCTTTCTTTCTTTCTTTCTTCCTTCCTTCCTTCCTTCCTTCCTTCCTTCCTTCCTTCCTCCTTTCATTCCTCCCTCCTTTCCCACTCCCCTCCCTCCTTCCCTCTTTCTCTCCTTCTCTTCTTTCTGTCATTGGCGTGATACTGGAGTTTGAACCTAGGGGACTGCCACCCCTGAGCTACAACCCCAGACCTTTAACTTTTTTTATTTTGATGAGGGTCTAGCTAAGTTACCCTGGCTGGCCTCAAACTTGACGTCCTTCTTCCTCAGCCACCCGAGTAGCTAGATTACAGGTGTGCCCCACCATGCCCAGAGTGAGACCTATTGTTAAATATTAAATCGGCAAGACTGTATCTAGTCTTTTGATAGGAAAACAATCTTATTATATATTAGAAAGCTCTATACAAACAGTGTTAATATTTAAAGCACTTTGATGCCTATATGGGTATCTTTCACTTATTTAGGTGATACACAGTTTATGCTTCTGGCATGACGGAGCTGCGAGATATTGCTGTTACTTATTTCCCGGAGTGCTGCAGTGTGCTTCTCTTTTAGGTTTTTCAAAATGTTTGCACATCTGTGCTCTCATTTTTCAGTCACAGCTCTGTGAATTAAGTAAGGTGGATCTTGGCTTCTGCATTTATAGCCAAGGAGGCAACATGTGCTCTGCCCAGTCTCTTACAGAGTTCTGCCTACAGCAGAACCAGGATGGCAAGGCAGGGCCTGTGTCTCTGTGTCAAGTTCGCTGAATTTGAGGAGTTAAACACACAGATGAGCTTGAGATGCTGAAGTGAGCAGAGGATTCTGGGTAGTAATGGTGGACCCAGCTGGGACTCGACTTGAACCAGAATTCCGGTTTGACGACCTTTGCCTCACCACCTTTCTCTCTCCCTTTTCACCCTCAGAGAAAACCCAAGATCACAGCTTCTCGAAAGCTCCTGCTGAAGGTGAGGTGGGGTGCTGGCCAGAGGGACGTCGGGGGCCAGCTGTGTGGGCTGTAAGGGCTGTGCAGGGTGTGGAACCAGGAAAGGAAGGGGCTGGGGCCTGGCTGGTGGGAGGCAGAGGCAGCTGGCATTGCTGGAGCCGGACACAGGTGGCCAGTGGCTAGGGACCTGGGAGTATCTCTGGCACCCTCCCGGGTCCTGTGAGGAGGCAGTGACCAGCTCCAGGGTGAGACTCTGCAGTGGAGGCAGAGGGATGGGATTTCTTTTTGAATATGTTTCTCTCTTGGAGCTGTGTGGGCCCAAACTCACCAAAGTGGGTAAGAAAGACTGTGTGCGCGTCGGGGGGGAAAGGCAAGCCTAGGCCAAGGAATGCTGTGTGCGGTTACTCACTGTTTACACGAGGCCCCCTGGCGGCCACCACTCGCTTTCACAGGGGGACCCGTGCTTTCAGAGCTGTCGTGCGGGGCCTCTGTCCTCTCTGCCCCTGGCTCTGGGCGGGAAACATGGCGGCAGCCTCAGCTGGTGGTTTGTCCCGTCCAGAGCCTGATGCTAGCCAAGGCCAAGGAGTGCTGGGAGCAGGAGCACGAGGAGCGTGAGGCCGAGAAGCGGCGCTACCTGGCCGAGCGCATTCCCACGCTGCAGACCCGGGGCCTGTCACTCAGTGCCCTGCAGGTGGGCAGGCGGTGCGGGGGTTCACATGGGAGGTCCTGGGTGTAGGAGGTGGAGCTGAGCAGGGCTCAGCAGCTGTGCAGCTCACAAGGCACCTCCCCCACGTAGCCTCACATTATCTTCCCAACTGCCTGAGAGTGAGGAAGTTAGAGCCCATTTTACAGGAGGGGAAGTGAGCCCCAGAGGGCAGAAGGCACTTTCCGGTGCAAAGATCTAGCCATCTACCAGGCTTTACAGCAGCCAGTGGGATGGCACGGAGCGGTGAGTGGCCCTGCTCAGGGAGCCCTGTTTCTCCAGGCTCGGCTCTCCTTCCCTAGAGGAAGGCCTTGCGTGTTGTTAAAACACTGGTACTTGTTTAAATGCCAGCAATTGCACAGAAAAGGGACCGGAAAGATAAATATCAAAACCTCATCAATTATTATTTCTAGGAAGTGGCACTCACTAGTCCTTTTTATGTTGTTATTTTTTGTTTAATGCATAGTGTTCAAAATTCCTGCACTTAACTTACAGTACTTTCGTCATGTAAAAACTGTATCTTTTTCTTTTTTGTACTGGGGATTGAACTCATGATCTCACGTTTGCTAGGTGGGTACTTATGCTGTGGAGCTATATCCCAAACCCCAAAACTATATCTTTTTAAGAAAACAAGTCTGTAGGGAAAGGAGAGCAAACGGCTTATGCTTTGAGTTGTCACCCTCAGGGGGAGCCTGCAGATTCGGGCTTTTGCAGAGGAGCCAGGGAGAGGGTGCAAGGCAGGCAGGTAGAAAACCGGCTGGAGCCTGTAGCTCGTTCCCACCCCATCGATCTACCTTCCCAGGAGCTATGCCGGGAGCTGCACGCCAAGGTGGAGGTGGTGGATGAGGAGCGGTATGACATCGAGGCCAAATGCATCCACAACACCAGGGAGGTGAGCCTGGGGGAGGGCGAGGGCACAGCTGGTGACCCGGGTGGGAAGAACAGGTGATGTCTGGGTGAGGCACGGTGGGCACAGTCGCTGTTCCCGTGTTCTGTGGAACCTGGGAGGTGGTCACATGGCAGGAGGGCTTGGTTTCTCCAAACTAGTCCTGCAGAGCTGGAGATGGGTGGCAGCGTCGCCACACAGGAAGAGGGCGGGCAGAATTCCTTCCCACCTGCTGCATGGCTCTTCAGAAACTGCCTTCTTTATGCACCCACACAAGCAATCAGATGCCTGTTAATGACGTCTTAGCTTTGCGAAGAGCTTTCATGTGTGTTGTAGCCTTTGAGCCTCCCTGCACACCTGGGGGTAATGTGAATGAGGATGCTCGGGTTCAGAGAGGCTGAGAGCTCAGCCTGGGTCACAGCGTGGGGATCTGAGCACCTGCGCTGGCTCGGATTCCTGCTCAACTGGGCGGGGAAGCTGGAGAAGGGCGGCTCCGGCTGCTGTAGTGGGCTGCTTTGGAGTGTTTGCCAAGCAGGGATGGGTATATTGTGGGGGGTACACAGCTTACTTCCCTCCTTCCCCTTTCTGCCCTGTGGGATGACAATCTATGGGATCACCAAGTTTCCAAGGACCATATATGAGAATTTCTCCAGAGGTCTGGGGCCCAGTGTCTTTCTCCCTGCTGGGCCAGGGCTGGGAAGGCTTCTGGGGCAGGGACCAGCAAGGAGCAGGAGGGAGACTGGGAACCAGAGGAGGCAGCCCCCATTCCAGGGAGGGCTCAAGGCAGGGGTGCTGGCATGGTGGGCCACGGCGATGAGGTCAGATCATGGACTTTGTCTGTGTTCCTTCATCCATCAGTGCATGTAGGGTGGTTATTTGCAAAGGACAGATGGTCGAAAGTATCCCAGAAGGTCTGGCTTCCAGGATGGAGGACTTGGGGTGTAGCCCTGGCAGGAACACTGAGGTCCTTTAGCAGGGAGCCCTGTGTCCAGTTGCCCCTTGAGAGAGCATGGCTTTTTCTTGTCTGCAGATTAAGGATCTGAAGCTGAAGGTGTTGGACCTCCGTGGGAAGTTCAAGCGCCCACCACTGCGCCGGGTCCGCGTCTCAGCTGATGCCATGCTCCGAGCCCTGCTGGGCTCCAAGCATAAGGTGTCCATGGACCTGCGGGCCAACCTCAAGTCTGTGAAGAAGGAGGACACAGAGAAGGTGAGGGCCCTTGCCCACCAGCTTTCGCTTGTCACTCTTCAAACAGCCTCCAATAGGCCAAGAAGACTGTCAGTCAGAACATTCTAGAATCTTCTAGGAAACCAGGGGCAGAGAAAGAAGACTTGCTTCTTTTCCTTAGTCTGCTTCCAGTCTGTGGGGCAGACTGGCACACAGAAAAGGCTACATGGGGAATAAAGTGAAGCCTCTGCTCCCAGTGTCAAGAGAACATGGGTGATGGGCGAGACCACGGCCTCTGTCACCACAGGGAGAAAGAGATGACTGTTCCTTGTGGTACAAGGATACATGAGCACAGAAATCAGAGAACCGAGATCAGTCACTTGCTCAGTCACAAATCTCTCCAAGTTGGCAGATCTCACAGTATTCTGTGCCCAGAATTAGAGCCTGTAAGATGTCATGTGCCCTGGAAGGAACAAAGGTAATAGAAACATAGTCCCTGGCCCAGAAAACACCATAAAGAGAAGAAATGGCCCTGAGAGTAGGCAGACAAAGTGGAAAATGAGCAGAGACAGCCAAGAAGGCTTCTTGGAGTAGGTGGCCTTGAACTGCTGGGCATCAGAAAAGAGTGTGGTATGGGGCATGGAGGTGCATTGGGGTGGGAATTGGCCCACTGCTCTACCACGGTCACTCACAATCCTCCTTCCTGTGGCCCCTCAGCTGCACCCATGTCTCTTGTCTGGCTGAGTCCTCATCACTCACTGCTGGGCAGGGTTGCTGGGATTTCCTGTTTTTGAGGAGGCAGAATTCCTACAGTTCTGTTTCTCTTGAACATGGGGGGTCCTGGCTGCCCCTCCAGCCCAGTGAGTGTCTGATATGTCTGGCCCGCCCTCAGGAGCGGCCCGTGGAGGTGGGAGACTGGAGGAAGAATGTGGAGGCTATGTCTGGTATGGAAGGCCGGAAGAAGATGTTCGATGCTGCCAAGTCTCCGACCTCACAGTAGAGGTACCTCGGGATGGGCTCTCTTCTTCTTGGGGGACTCTCCAGGTCTGAAGGGTGACTAGGTAGCCCAGGTTGAAGCTGAGAGGGTGCATGATGTATGTAGGAGAAGGGGCACTGTTGAGACTCAGCTCTCTGGGCTTATGTCTGCTCTAGCACCATGAGACCCTGGGTAACTCATTTCTGCTTGGGGCCCTTCCTGTTCCCTTTATGTGAAAAATTGGGGTTGTATCTGACCAGTGGTTCTCAAGTTTGATCCTGGGACCAATAGTATGTGCTTCATCTGGCATGTGCATGGTCAGGCTATACCCGGAAACGCTGAATTGGAAACTGTGGGGCCAGGCATGCAAGAGGGTGAGAACACTGGGTTATGTTGTCCCTGGGGTCCCATCTCTCCTACATGCCTCCGGAGGATGCCCTTCACTTGTGCCCCTTGCAAAATCCTCAGCATTCACTCTCCCTGCTCCTGGGGAGGTGCTGTTCAGAGAAGATACAGCCTCCCACCCTCTGAAGAAACATGGGGAGAACCTGGACCTGGCAGTAGAATTAGGCTCCTTGAAGCCCCCTGTGGGAGAGCTGGGAGGCTGTGCAATGGGGTGGGGTCTTCAGAGAGCACATGGCACAGCAGGTTTCTGGACAGAGGAACTCTCTGAGCAAGTGACAGGCTAGTGTTTGTTGGAGGGGCTGAAGGTGCTACAAAAACACAGAGATGGGAACAAGCCAGTCCTGGGGAACAATGGCAAGACCAGGCAGAGCCCTGGAGGGGTCTACAGAGGGGAGGGAGCTTGGGTCCCAGGCTGGGGGGCTGAGCAGGAGGTTCTATGGATGGTGATTCAGCTTAGGGCGGCTAGGGGGGAGAAGCCCGAGGAATTGCAGGTGTTGTGGGTAAATCAGGCCTTTCTGAATGGCACACGCCACTGGGAACTGATGGCTTCTGCTTCTTTGTCCCCACAGGACAGCTTGCTATGGGGTTCCTGCTTCAGGCGCCTTCCTCCTCCCTGCTCACCCATCTCTCTGCCCCATGTCCAGAGTGTATCCCTGCGCCCTCTTCCCTCCAGCCTGCATGGTCTCCTCTGGAACCTGGATGAATCAGACTCTCAAGGGAGAGGAGAGATGCACATCTGAGGACCTCAACCCAGCAGAGCAGGCTTCCACAAGGCAGTGAGGGCGCCCTGGCCACCATGAGATACAGAGAGCTGAGGAGTCAGGGAGAACACCCCACTGCTGCTGTGATATGTAATATCCACAAGCCTCATGTCCTCTCCATTAAAAACGGTTTCCTAGTATTTTCTGTAGTTTTGATGGTGGATGCTCAGAAGAAAAGGAAAACAGCAAGCTTGTGTAGGAAGGGTTGGGCCAGGCCAGGCACTATGTGCACTCAGGAACTCAGGATCAGAATGGAGGGATAAGGATTTGGTGGCTCCCTGCTAAAGACCCCACTGTGGTCCCCATGAGGTGGGCCCTTCTCATTCAGTCCTGGTGACATCATCGCACACTTAGCACACATTGGATGCTCATAAAAGCCCTGACCTGTGAGGACAGACTGGTCCCACTTTGGGCTCCAGGCATTAAGAAAGCCCCTTTGTGGAGTCATTTGTCCTGCACAGTTTTACACTCTTCAGTCTCTGACACCTGGATCATCTGGTGGTCCTGAGGGACACCTTGCAGTTTCAAGCCTGGCCACGAGGTGGCTGCTCTATCACGGTCCCTGGGGCTCTCGGCCCTCACTGCTTTTCCCCTCAGCTCTGCACTGACTCTATTCTCCAGGGCTGCCCTGAGGTGGAGCAGCCAGTAGTCTGTCCCCTGGGTCAGGTCCTTTCTTCATCTCACTAACATCTGAATCCAAAGCCAGGTGCAGGCCTGCTGGGGTGGCATGGTGGGTTGGGGTGGCCTCTTCTTTCCTACACGTGGAGGAAGAAACAGGATATTAAGGAACAGAGACCAAAATTCTGTGCCAGAGTAGAGCTTGACTTTTCAGGGTGGGGATGGTGACTCCTGAGCCAACTTTACACTGCAGTGGTGGGTCCCAGGTCTCGGGGTCTTTGGCTTTTTGATTGCCCCAGCACTGGGCCCAGGAGAGGCTGAGCCGTCCACACAGCACCCTCCCCTTCCTTCTGCATGCTCTTGCAGATGCCCAACTCTACCCTCTGATCCCAGGGTATTATCTGTCATAAATGCCAGAGGCTGGTGCAAAGTGCAGCGTCAGCTACCCCCTGGGGCGAGGTCTGGCACCCAGCCAGCCCCCTCCAGGGATCGTGGTGGTGGGAGGTAGCAGAGAGGGATGCATGAGGGGAGACAGCACTTTGCTCGGGGCCCTTACTATGAACAGTCAGTGTACAGAAAGACAGATGTGTCCGGAAGAGCTCGCCTCCACCATAGGCACCAGCCTTCAGGCACAGACACACCCAGCTACATATATGCAGCTGGGGAACCTGATGGGGCTGGTCTGTGGCATGGAGCATGGGGCGAGGCGTCTTGCCTGGGCAGCCACAGAAACCCACCCTTCCCTGCCTTGAAGGGCTCCTCCCAGCTGGCTGGGCTCCAAAGCATGTCACTGCGCTTTGCCTCTTCCAGCCCTTTGATAGAGCCAAGTTCCTGAGTCAATCTCGGTTTGCCAGTGGTCTATTAACCTGGGGCCTCTGTAAACCAGGGTCTCCACCCTGCCCCACAAGGTGAGAGACCAGCCCTGAGCCTGACTCAAAGCAAACACAGGGGTGCAGAGGGCTCCAGGGAAGAGGTGGGGCCCCTAACACACCCATGCCTGTGGCCTTCTGGGAAAGGGCAGAGGCCCATGCAGAGGGCTCGTGGAGGTTATTAGGTTCCTCTGGCATTCAGATGGGATCAGATCTAATCTATCTCCTTAGGACCCAGGTGCCTGTGGTTCCTGCTGAGGAAGACTGAGAGCCTCAGTCACTGTTCTGCCAGGGATTCCCTGGGGTGAAATGGGGGTGCTTGGGGGATTCTATAGTTGAGGCCATGAACAGGGCCTGGGGTGGAGGTGTGGCTCCTGGCAAGCTCTGACTCTGCCCCTGGCAGTCTCCCACCAAGGGCCCACCCAACCCTGCCTGGTCACACGTGGCCAGGGCTGGAGCAGAGTCCTCCCAGTGACTGAGTTCACATGTAGGGCAGGTTGCTTGGAGCCACGCACTGCTCTAGGTGCTTCAATGATTTGACCTTCACGACAGCCCACTCTAGAAGTCACGCTTATTGTCCCTGTGCAGTACAGGGAACGCTGAGGCACAGAGAGGTTAAGGGCTTCCCACAGCCACACAGAAGAGAGAGTGGTGGGGCTGGGATTTAACCCAGGACATCCGTCAGAGTTCATTCACCCGTTCACTATTTCCATGATACTATAACTATTTCAATAATTACAAGAATGAATTTAGTGCTTTTCTAGAATTACACCATTGTGTTCTCACAAAACCCAGGAAGTAGATACCAAGATTTCACATTTCCAGGGGAGGAAATGGAGCCTGGGAAGGTTTACGAAGTTCAGTCAAGGTTCAGGGTCTGACAGCTACAGACTGCAGATGGGAACCCCCGTTCCCCATGTGGGAGTCCTTTGCTGGGATTAGACTTGCTTCAGTAACACCCAACAAGCCACTGTCTGAGAGAGACACGGCTGGGGTAAAGAGCCTTGCATATGCACCAGGGAAGTGTCCACATCCTCACCAAAGAGGAAACATTCAAGTGAGATGCCACTGACACCCAGATGAGCAAGGGTGAGATTGGGTGCCAGCTTAGAGAGATGCATGGGAGGCTTTCTGGGGGATGCCTGTCATGAACCAACACACAACATCTGGATCATCCCCCACACCCCACAGCTGGAGATGAGCCTTGTGCTCCTCCTTCCTTGTTAGGAATGACCAGGTGAGGATGCCACCTGCTACCACCCTGCCTGTCCTGGAGTCCTTAGGAGGCCAGATGGCAGCCCTCTTCCCCCTTGGGATCAGCTGTGTGTCTGGAGCCCACTTAGCCAGCAGGGGTGCTTAGAGCAGGGCCTGCGCTCAGTGCTGCTGGGGCTAAAGTGCCCTGAGGAAGGAGGGACTGTGTTAAACATTAGCCACAATGGCCCCCTGCGAAGTGAGTCACACTCCCCACAGGATTCTGGGCTGGGCAACCAGGGGGGTAGTTTTGTTCCAGGTGGGTGACCAAGCTGCTGAAGCCTGGGACAGGTCGCTGGGACCAGACTGTAGTTTCCTCTCCTGACACCATCGGGCTCTGTCATTCCTTCGAATGCTGTGATGCTCACGTGATGCCTGCAGGTCCTGCACAGTCATGGAGGTTCTGTACTCCAGGACATGCTCCCAAGGGCACCTTGGAGCCCCTGGAGCCAGGGCTGAACATGGTGGGCTTGATAATCCTGTAGCACCAACATAGAGCACTGGATGCCTACCTGGAGGCTCTGAGAGGGAAAGTCCTTGCTCAAGGTCACAGAGCTAACTGGGGCTGGGGCAGAGGTACCTTGACTGCTGGGCTACTGAGAAAATCCCACCCAAAAGTTGATGCCAGGGGGCCTGAGCAACCTGCCCATCTCTGTCTCCAGCTCCAGTGACAGCAGTGGGCCTCCTTCACTGATGGGCACATGCGCGGGGGGGGGGCATGTCATCTCCTCTGTGTGCTCCTGGGGGAGGGGTGTGTAAAACCCTGGCTGCTTAGTGAAGGGACCCCTGGCACATGGGGACACGTGTATAGGAGCTGGCTGACTGGCCAACAGTAGAATGACTATCATGTGACACTCCTCCTCATGGTTCTGTGTGACCCAAATTTGAACTACTCTATCCCATGGTGAGGAAATTAGACATGAGCATGGCAGCCTTCATAAAACTAAGTATTTGTAATGCAAAGGGCTCTGATTGATTGATTGATTGATGGTCATATGGTGGACTGAACCCAGGGCCTTTGCACTGAGCCACATCCCCAGCTGGTTTTGTTTTTGTTTTTGAGACAAGTCTGGCTATGTCTCTATATCATTGTAATTCTCCTGCCTCAGCTTCTCAGAGTGCTGGAATTACAGGCATGCACCACCATGCCCAGATAAGGTCCCCCTTTATTAGGAAAGCACATGTACCTCTATTTTATTATTTCAGTATTAAAACAGTTTTTACTCTAATCAGGTAGAAGGATAATAGATGGTAATTACCATTTTCTAACATTCTTAACTCACAAAATAAGTGGAGGCAACACCATTTCAATATTTATATTTTAAAAAAATGTTACTTTATAAAAACCAAAAGCGAGGGGGCTGCTGCCCTGGGTTCTTTAGAATGTGGGTCTTGTCATCTCTCTCATTTTCTTTTCTCCTTTTCCTTAAACAGAGTCATGGGCATGGTGGTTGCTCAGTGGAGAAAGGAGGGGGAAGACTGAAATGTCAGTGTGACACCCACATCAGCTGATCAGGGCTGGGGATCCCCCAGATTTCCACTCTGGTCTTCCTGGAAAAGAAGCTGCTTATAAGGCTTGTTCTGGGGGATTCCAGAGCCTGAAGGGCCATTCTGGGGCCTCAGAACCGGCGACTCCTCCCCTAGTTGTCTGGGAGCTAAAAATCCCTGGCCTTCTCCAGGGGATTCCCAGCTGTGATGACCCTCCCTTGGTGGACTCTTCCTGGAGGAAGTGACCAGCACATTTTATTTTTTAAAAAATGTTTATTTATTTGGTATTGGGGATTAAATTCAGAGATTTAGAAACTTGAGTTCTATATCTGGTCCTGTTTGTTTGTTTAAATTTTGAGATATGATCCTGCTAAGTTGCTAAGAACTTGCAGTCTCCTGCCTCAGCCTTGCAGAATACTGGGATCACAGGCGAGCACCATCACACCCAGCTCCATGTTGACATTTTAAATGTGTATGCCTGTTTAAGGAATTATAAAGTGAACATCCCTCTACCAACTGTTCCTTTGAGGACCTAGGATATTGCAAATACGTGTGAAGCTCTGTGTGCCCCTTCCCAAGCTGCTTTCCTCCCCGCAAAGGTAAACATCGTCCTCAATTCTGTGTTTACAGCGGTGCCCTTTTATCTGATGCTTTCTATTTCCTGAGGTCAACACAGGCCCAAGAATATTCAACAGAAAATCCCAGAAATACAGTGCATAAATTTAAAATTGCACGCTAGCCTGAGTGGAGGGACGAAGTCGTGTGCCATCCTGCCTTGGACATGAATCATCCTTTTCTCCAGCAAAGCCACCCTGGTTCCCTAGTCACCGAGCAGGCACCCCTGTTATTAGATCAGCTGTGTGATAGCACAGCACTTGAGTTCAAGTCACCCTGATGTCACTTCCTAGTGGCCCCACAGCTCAAGAGTAGCGATGCTGGAACTTTTATCACAACATATTGTTATAATTGTTCTGTTTTATTTTATTACATGGCACCCCTGCCCATCTTCAGGCACCTTACATTCAAATAGCTGGCAGCCAGGATGCAGTCACCCATCTTGCCAACACACATGGCTCCCCTGCAACCAAGAATTATCAGACCAAAACGTCAATAACACTGAGACTGTGAAACTCTCAGTGACTCTGGTCACCTTCCTCCCTGTGTCTCCTCCTCCCTCGTCCTTGTTTCATCAGTGGCATCAATGTTCATCCAGGCCTTTGCCTTCACACCAGGGCACGGGAGTCACCAGCAAGAGTCGACCAACTCCGACCTGACACTCAGCCTTCCAAAGCTCTCCTGGCACCGGCTGCTCTCCTCCTCCCTCTCCTCCTCCCGCTGCCTTGCTCAAGCTCCCTGCATTCTTTTGTGGACTATTACAAAAGAGCCCCTGTGTGTGTGTGTGTGTGTGTGTGCACACGCGCGCCTGCCTGTGTGTCTTCCGTGTTACACTGGAAGTGTCATTCTTCAAGTCAGAAACTGAGCCCTTATAATCTTTGTGTCACTGATTGCCAAAGCCACTTGCTGATTGCAGTGGGTACAGTTAAAAAGTAGCGTTTAACTCCTAACTTGTAGGTGT
Source organism: Hydrochoerus hydrochaeris (assembly GCA_004027455.1). Lineage (NCBI taxonomy): Eukaryota > Metazoa > Chordata > Mammalia > Rodentia > Hydrochaeridae > Hydrochoerus > Hydrochoerus hydrochaeris. The sequence continues at coordinate 56,654 of PVLA01004871.1, forward strand.
GACCTCATCTGGAATAGGATATTTTCAGGTATAATCAAGTTAAAATGACATCATACTGAATTAGGATGGGTTCTAATCTACTTTCCTTTAAGAAGAGGGAAACTTGGACAGAGATACAGACACATGTGAGGATGGATGCAAAACCTGGAGTAACACCTTTGCAAGTCACAGCTCTTCAAAAACTGCCAGCAACTACCGGGAGCCAGGAAGAAACAAAGGATACTCTGCTAAACCTTCCATAGGAGCATTTCTGTGCGGATACCGGGACCTCATACTTCTAGACTTCAAAACTGCAAGAGAATAAACTGCTATTTTTTAAAGTCACCAGTGCATGGCACTTAGTGGTCCTGGGAAACTCACACACTGACCCAGTATCAAACATAATTTGACACATGAAATGTCCAGTATGCTCACAATGCTTGTCCTTGAAGAACTTTTCAGATCCTTATTTCTAGAGCAGTTCCTATGTTTTTGGTTTCTTCTTCTTCTTATTATTTTACTTCTATGTTGTTTAGTACTGGGGATTGAACCCAGGGCCTTGAGCAGGTTAGATAAATGCTCTACCCACAGCTATACTCCCTACCCTTTCATTTTTACTTATTTTTTTTTATGGGCACTGGGGATTGAGCCCAGAGCCTTTGTTCTGAGCTCTATCTTCAGCATCCCCTTTAGATATTTGAAACAGGATCTCCTTTTTCAATAAGTTGCCAGGGTGGGGCTCAAACTTGAGATCCTCCGGCCTCAGTTTTCGAGAATGCTGTGGTAATAGCTGTGTGCCACCCACCATGCCTGCAGGATTCGGAGCTTTTCGACACCTGACAGTCCCCGGCTTCACAGGCCTAGGAGCATGTTTCTTTCTGTGGAAATGCCACCACTGATAAACCACGCTGGGGCCATCATCTCTTGTCCATCCCTCTCAACTCCCCTTCCAAGGCTTAGAGCGCTGCCTTGCTCTCTGCTCAGGACTCTGCTCACTCCAGCTTCACTAGCAGGGAACTCATTTGATTCTCGCAACCTGGAAGGAGTCAGAGCAAGGCGTCGTCATTCCCACTTCATAGGTGGGGAAACTGAGGCCACATTCCCTAATCACATGACTCAGAGAAGACAGAAAGGAGATCAAAGCTGAGCACTCCTTCCTTATGCCTCAGCCCTCACCTCGGATGGGAAGAAGGGATCTCGGAAGGGCAGCGCGTTGAGAGGGGGCCGCCTGCTAGTGGGCTGGCTGCGCCTGTTTGAGGCGGGGGCTCAGCAGTGAGCCCTCCACAGGGGTGCTTCGGAGCTGGGGGGCACCGTGGAGATCACCGACCCTGGGCTAGCAGTGATCGGTTAGGGCTGGGCAGCCGGGCCCTGGAGAACCCTTTCTGCCATCTCATCCGTGCTGGGCTCTGGGACTGTGCCCCGCTCCCTCTCGGGGCTGGGACTGCTGCTGCAGCGGCTCCTGGGCGGCGCGCGTGACCCATCAGGGGAGATAAGGTTCCGCCAGCATGTGGCGCCTACCCCTCCTGCCCGCAGGCTCCTGCTCGGGCGCACAGGACCTCTCCCAGGGAGCCGGGTGCTACCTGAGCTACTTCGGGCCGCTCCGGATCTCTGGTCCCAGTTATTTAGACCCACTCTTCAGGGAGCGCAAAGTCGAACCTCCGCTCTGCATCAGAGCGCAAGAACGGCATCTATGGCACATTTGGGGTTCAGTGGGCTCTGGCACGCCAATATTTGCGGATTTGGGTCCAGGTCTCCTTTCTGAAGGGCTGGCTTTCTACGGGGCGGGATCTGTTTGCAGGCCGAGGCGCTGCCCAGCTCTGGCCCCCAGATCACGGTTCTGCTGTAACTTCTCCGCTGGCTCCCAGCTCTTGGGTTTCTCCCCGCTAAGTCGGTTCCCAGGCAGGGAGCTCAGCCTGACCCTCGGGTCCCCGCCCTCCGCCCCACTCCCCGGCACTCGGGGCGGCCGGGCGCCAAGCTGGTCCGACTGGTTCTGGGCAGGGACCTCCCGCCCTCGCCCCGGGCCACCGACCAGCCCCGCGCGAGCCCGGGCGCCCGTGGGTGCTGCCCGCGGCCCGTGCGACCGTCCACGCAGCACGCAGCGATCGGGACCGGGGCCGGCCCGGCCCGGCCTGGGCGGAGATCAATGCGGCTTTGTCTGGGACGCCCACACCCCGGAGGCCGCTCCCGGGCCGGCAAATCGCAGCGCGGCGGCGCGGGGCGCGCGGGGTGAGATAAGCGGCCATGTGACCCCACCTGGCGGGGAGGGGCCCAGGTGAGGCGGCGGCGCAGAGGACGCACGCGGCGAGCGCGGCGGCAGCGATGTCCGGGGGCAGGAAGGACTGGTCGGCGCTGTCCAGGTGAGGCGCACCCTCGGTCTCCTCTCCCTGGGGATCGGCTGCTCCCAGTCCTGGGACCCTGGCGCCGGGGCGGGATCCTGGTCTTGCTGCTTCTCAGAGGGGGCGGCATTGGGGCGAACGCGGGACCCCCCGGGTGACCGGGCCGAAGCCCCGAGCCCTGCTCCACGGCTCGGGTAGAGTTCTAGAGTGAACTCCTGGCGGTGTTGCTCAGGGCCTCTTGGGGCAGAGAACAGGGACAGTGCCGTCCAGTCCATGGGGTCAGCGTTACAGGGTTTGTGAATAGGACCAGAACCGCCTCCCCCCACCCCCTGCTGCCCCTGGGAAAAAATAAGGGAAGCTCAAATTCTGAGCATGGCATTTTGGGGTGCTATTGGGATTGGGGTCCTGGAGAGAGCTGTGGACTCCTTCATGATTTGTTCTTTATTTGAGAAAGGGTTCCCAGAGGGTCAGGGGGCTGGATACTTGACCCCTGCCTTTTGGGCAACATGTCAAGATGTGAGGAGCAGGGAGCTGCTGGTGTCTGGCAGGCAGTGCCCCAGGTGGTTTTGCCTCCTCTTGGGGCTGCTTCCCCTCTCTTCAGAGTCATTGGAATGGTCTCTACCTCCTCATCCTTCCAAAAAGAAACACCCCCTGCCCCTCAGCCTGTACACCTTGTCCCCAGAAAACTGAGGCCCATGTGGTAGCCCTAATCCTTTGACCTCTGAGGCTATCCCTAAGCACTGACCTCTTGGTTCTTCTCAGGTGGCTGCCGTCAGGCCTCTCATGGGACCAGGGCTGTTTCTGTAGGTGCAGCCCAGGACCCTCCTGTAGGAGGGCAGCACAGGCCTGCCCCATCAAGACGGCTTTCACGAATTTCCCAGCACTGAAGATCTCCTCCTCCTCCCTCCCACCTTTGACCCTGAAGAACTCTAAAGCTTCTCCTGAGCTGGGGGACCCCTGCCCAGACCCTCAGGACCTCAAGCTCCTCTGAAGCAGTTACCCAGGAACCCTGAGTATAGGGATAGATGGGTCTAGGGAGGGCAGAGGGAAGCCTGAGGGTGAAAGGAACCCGGGCTGCTGTTCAGGTTGGACACACCCTAGCGAAGGTGGTGCTGAGGGTGGGGCTGGGGTCAAGGGCATGGACTCTGCATGTGGGTCAGGGTCCATGGCGGTTTAAGTGGCAGTGCTTCTAGGTGTGGGCATATCTGTGCTTCGGAGTGCATGTGCAGATACGTGTGTGGCCATCCGTGTGGGCGAGTGTTTGTGGCTGCCATGGTGACGAGATGTCTGTATGGGCAGTGGGTTCTTGTGGTTTGGAGCTTGCAAGTCTGAGTATGTTTAGTTTAAATGTTTATTGAAGACCTCAGTACTGTGAACTGGGTTAAAAATACAAACCAGACGTTACTTTTTCCGAAGCTTACATCCTGGTGGTGATTTTGTGTGTAAGAGTATGCGTAGATCTGTATTAAGGCGTAGGCAGGAGGGCAGATGAGGAATGGGACTTTTTATTTTTGGTACTGGGGATTGAACTCACAAGCTCACGCTTGCCAGACAGGAGCTTGTACTGCTGAGCTAAATCCCCGGTGGGGCATTGGAACTTTTAAAAATGGAAATGGGGTCCAGTCTTTTTGCTTGGCCACTGCTGACATAGACATGGACTCTTGTGGCTGCAGAGGTGGGAACTAGTTCCCATGGGATGTCCAGGTGAAGCAGTAGATAGCCTGGGGAACCAGTCCTGCCACTGAGTCCCTGCCCGCCCTCCCCCGAGCCCTGTGGGCAGACGCAGCTGCTGCCAAGAGTCACCCTGAGGAGGCACCTGGAAGAGAGGACCACTCCCGCTCCGATCCCTGACTGAATAACAAGCCTCAGCCGGCCAGTAGGAAAGGGCTGTGAGTCACTGTCAACCGAGCCTCCCAGGCTGGGAGGACTGTGCAGAGGGTGTGAGCAGTGTGGCCCCAGCCAGTGCCCAGGTGGGGAGATGGGAGGAGAGCAGAGGGCCAGCCTGCAGCTCGCTTGGGCAGCCTTGGGATGGGGGCCGTGGTGAGCTGGCTGGCTGGCTGCTCTGGGCAGCAGCCTTTTCTTTTCCTCCCTCAGCTGACCTGGTGACCTGTCCTCCCTGGGCTGACCGGGTGAAGCTAGGCCAGGCCTGTCTGCAGGGGGTAAGGGGCGGGTATGAGGGTGCCTGGGACAGCAGCCCCTGGTTAATCATTTTCCTGCCTGGGCCTTGAGCAGCCCTCCTGCCTCCAAGCACTTTCCCCGGACTCCTGACACTTCCCTGTAGACCAGCTGGGCCTGAAGGGACCTCAGACCACAGTGACCTCTCAGCAAGTGGAAGGGGAGCCCCAGGCTGCCTGCTCAGGGCCTGAGGGTTGGCCCAAGGTCATGGACTCCCTCTTCTGTTCTCTACTTCCTAACTCCTGCTCCTTGGATCCACAAAATGCTTCCGGGCGGTGCAGCTCTCCCATCCTCTCCTAACTTCACTGAGAGCAGCTGAGTCTGTGATTCTGTATGTGATTTAACTTGGGAAAAGAGGTTCTACTGTTCAACAAAACATCTAACAAGCACTGTGCTTAGACTCCTGCTGTAGAATAGGCAGAATTTAGATGTCAGGAGGAAAGTCCCCTGGGGAGAGGTTGAAACAAGTTCTCTGGGGAGCAGTATGGCAGGATGGCTTTAGAATTAAGAGAAACAGGGTGAGGACCCCATCCCCAAAGGATGGAGAGGGTGCAGTCAGGAGCAGGGAGGAAGAACAGCCCTATATGGAGATAGGAGAGCCTGTGATTCACCAGAAGCAGGCCAGATAGAGGGGAGGGTTCTGGAGAGGGAAGGAGGGGTGGGATCTTCTCAGGGCAGTGGATTCAGCTGATGAGAATGACTGGGATCCCCAGCTGTTGAGGCCTGCAGGTTCCACCTAGGGCCTGGCTCTGAGGCTTGCGATCACTGGTTTCCCTTAAACCTTTCTCCCTGAGTGCCCTGAGCTGTAGCCTATCCTTGGGTGGAGAATTCTTGACTCTCAGAGGACCTCGCAGCACTCCCTTGTTCCTTTCCTGTGGACTTGGCTGTTGGCCTCCTAAGAGGTGGTGCCTCAGTTAGAACCAGCAGCCCCCGCCCCTCCATTCTTTCCTGGAAGTTGGTATCAGGGTGAAGGGCATGACGTTTTGAGAGGCTGACTGAGACTGGAATCATGGTTCCTATTTTTTTCATATATATACTGTGCTGTCTTTGTAAAGTTATTAACACCTCTGTACCTCACTTTCCTTCTATGTGAACTGGAGACAGCACCACCTTATCATACAGGGTTATAAGGACTGGCATCCAGGAATTGCAGAATCGTAGAACAGTGCCAGTGCCTGGCATTCTTAGTGTTATCACACCTTCCTTTATTCTCTTACTTATTGGTTTATTTTTCACTGTCCTCAACCACATGAAGCCCCATTCTAAGTCTCAGTTACATATGTATTATTGGGATTACCACAACTGCACCTGCCAGGTTCTTCCTGGAGACTGACCTTTGCCTTTCTTTGGTGCCCATTTCTGTCCATTCCCTCATCTTTAGAGGCCAATAATCTTTGCTTATTGGAGATAATAACATTCCACCTCTGGGTGGTGATGGTGGTATCCCGTGATTCTTGAGCAGCAGGGGTGGTGACCACGTCATGGGTGAGAGGTGGGGTTTTGGGGTAAAACTTGGGATCACTGGAGAATCCCTGGGATCCATCTCCTACAGCAGCCCTGGAGACCCCTGGCCCAGTCTAGGGAGTGAGTCACTTCTGAGGAGACCAGGCTCAGACAGATCACACGTCATATATGGCTGCACAGGAGGATAAACAAATATGCAGCTTCCCTGAGGGCTGAGAGAGCTGTGTGGGAACCAGGCTGCTCAGGACCAAAGAATCCTGGAGGCAGCGGCCCAGCCCTGGTATGGGTGTGGTGGTGGGGAGAAGAGCTTTGGGTTTTGTGGGTCAATTTCTGCAGTATCTGGATCTGTTTTTGGAGGGGCAAGAGCTGTGCCTAAACTAGGAACCAGGGCAGGGGTACATCTAGAGAAGAAGAGAGCTGATGAGGTGACCTCAGATGAAAAGCCGAACTGACAGGAAGTGCAAATAAGAGAAGTCCAGGAGAGGCGGCTACCCGCCTGGCTCTTCAGGGATCAGCGTGTGTGAGTGAATGGACGAATGAATGAATGCGCAGACATGGGAGCTCACAGGGCTCATGTGAAGACCCAGGGAAGTACTGCTTAGGTTCTTTGGCCAAGGCCCACAGGGGAACGCTTTGGCCGGGGCCCTTTTCTGCATCCATTGAGGTGGAGTAGAGGTGTGAGTGATGGGGATGAGCTGTTACCGAGAGCTGTTGCTCTGGTGGCAGGACGGGAGGATTTGGCAGGTGCTTTTCCAAGGCAATGCGTTCCCTGTGGGCTGATGGGCAGGTCCAGCCCAAGGCACAAGCTTGGAGACTCCTGGGGAGGAGGACGAGGAGGAGGAGCAGCCTGCAGTGCTGAGAGCTGACATTTACACTCGTCGTCTGCTGTGTGCAGACCACTGTGCTGGGTCCTAGGGGTCTCCTGGGCCCCCCACTCTGCCCTTGCTTCCTACCCAGCTTGCCTGCAGGCCTCTCTTTGGCCCCGGCTTGCCCTTGTCCCCTGAGTGCTTGCCTCCTCATGCCAGGGCTGTGCTCTGCAGTGCCTTCCTCCTGACTGCTCGTTGTGGACCCAGGCTCCCAGAGGCCTCTGCAGCAGTGCTTTCTCTCACATCACTTACCTGGGCCTGTTGTTCTTGTGACACCTAGCTGATGTCATTTGGTTCATGGGCTTGTGTCCTTGTTCACTGTGGGACTCCCACCATGTGCTGTATGAAGGGAAGGACTCTGTTGGTCTCATTTTCTGCTGTATCCCGGCTCCTGGCACTGCCTGGCAAGTAGGTGCAAAAAATGTCTGTTTCCTGAATGTTGGCTCTGTAAATGTGAAGCTGGATCTAGAGAAATCAGAACCACCATGCAGTGCATCCTCCTCATTTTAGGAGCAAACACTGGTGGGGAGGAGGAAATGGCTTGCCTGGGGTGGAAGGACCAGAAACCAGGCCAATCGCCCCGCCTTTGAAGGTGCCTGAGGAAGCTGTGCTTTAGGAGACCTCTAGGTGCATTTAAGATGCAACTCAGTGTTTAGTGAGTTTGCATGATTTTTGTTTTTTCAGAAACATGTCTCCACCCTAAGCCAAGGCTTGGCCGCAGGGTAATGTTCTCCAGGAAGGGAGCGGCCAGGAAGGCAAGAGAGAGCAGAGATCTTGGTACCCGATGGTGCTGAGCGACGCCATAGGTCCAGTGGGAAGATGGAGGCCTTTTCCTGAACCTTCTGCCTTGGCTATTAGTGGACATGTTTCTAGAACACTAGACCGGATGTGTCTTCAGGGCAGAGGCCCCGCCGTGGTGTTCTGTGAGCCTCATCACGGTTGCTCAGCACTTATTTATTCACTCTTTGGTTGGGTGAAGGGTGAGCAGATAGAAGAAAAGATGGGCTGGTGGGGAGACGGGTAGGTGACATCAGGACGGGCGGGTGAAGAGGAGGAAAGTGGGAAGGTGCCCGGCAGGTGGGTGTTTGGATTGCCACAGGGCTGGGTGGGCAGAAGCGGGACTGGAGAGTACATGAGTGGACACCGGGGTTGCTTGATTTCCTGGCTGTGAGAGGCCCTGGTTGATCACATTAAGTGAAGGGTAACTGGAGACAGAAACCAAGTAGGGCATGTGGGGTCCCCTTTCTCCCCTGAACAAGTTCAAGTTCTGAAAGGTGACTGAGGCCGAAAGAGCTCTGGGGCAGGGAAAGTACACCAGGGTGTTTGCCAGGTGTAACTGGTTCTATCTGTGAGTGTACCCCTGACCCCCACCACCAAAGGCTAAGAAACTCCCTAGGGAAGCAACAGGAAATTCCTTTGGGGTTGTCCATTGAGGGATACTATCTAAGAATTCCAGGGCCAGAAAGAGAAAGGAACTTGGCAAATTCATCTGCTTCCTTCAGGTAGAACAAGTCCTACCTTTCTTCATCCATACCCCCCCCAGAAAGGGAAGCCCCTCCCATTCTACCCCGGAGTCTAGGATATAGTCCAACACTGGTTTTGTCTGGGGTGATTTTGGCCTCTAGAGGACATCTGGTAATCCTGGGAAGCACTTTGGGTCGTCACAGCTGGGGGATGTTGCTAAACCTCCATCCAGCTCCCTCAAATGGAATTATCTGGCTAAAATGGCAGCAGGGGAGATGTTTACTTGGGCTCACAGTTTTAGCCGCTTCAGTCCATGGTTGGCAAACTCCATGACAGAAGCAGTGTGCTTTCTGGGAGGAGGAGAGCTGCTCATCCCATGGGAGCCAGGAAGCAGAGAGGAGGGGGGAGCTAGGGAGGGAGAGAAGCTTCTGGGTCAGGTCCACAGCAACCCCCTCCTCCCACCTCCTAACTGCATGTTTAGTTGCTGAGCTCTTCTGTTCATGAATTGACCCATGGATCCAACCACTTTCCACACGCTTGAGAATCTGGGGGGACACGTGAGCTGTAAACGCTAACACTGAACCATATGAAATACAATGCGAATTTAAAGTTGTTTAGTAGTCACATTAAAGAAAGGAAAGGGAAGGAGATAATAATTATAGCAGTATATTTCATTTATCTTAATAAATTTAAGATATGATCATTTTGACATGTAATAAATACACAGATTTTTTTTTAGGTGGGTATCTTACTATGTTGCCCAGACTGGCACTGAAGTCCTGGGCTCAGGTGATCTTCCTGCCTCAGCCTCTCAAGTAGCTGGGCCTACCACTGTGCTCAGTTACACAGCTCTGAATGGTAGATTCTACATTTTGCTTTTCATCCCGAGTCCTGGGAGTCCAGGGTGCATTTTACACGCACAGCACATCTCGGGTCTGACAGTCTGTGTCACCCCCACTTGTAGCCAGAGCAGCATAGAGAGTGCTTCGTGTGCCTTGGGGAGGTAGGTGCTCGGGTGTCCAGGGCTGGTGCTGATCCTCACCTTCTTCCCCCAGCCTGGCCCGGCAGCGGACTCTGGAGGATGAGGAGGAGCAGGAGCGCGAACGCAGGCGGCGGCACCGCCACCTGAGCTCCACCGCGGAGGACGAGGGTCCCAGGCTCACCCAGAGTGGAGACCAGCAGGCTGCTGAGAGGTATGTGGCCGGGATGCTGGCTGGGCATCGTGGTCGAATCCTAGGTGACAAGGACTGATTTAGCTGCCCCGGGTTGACTATGTGAAATGTGTTTGGCCTCCCAGGGGCTCGAGTCCCAGGGAGTGAGGCCGGAGGGTGTGAACGTGGACTTCAAGCTCCGCACCTTCCCTCCGCGGCCCTACCAGGTACCGCCCTTGGCCCAACGGGCTGGGGCCACTCAGGAGCCCACACTTCGCTGGATGTTTTATGGACGTAGCTCACCAAATCCTCACATAGCCTATTGTTTTGCAGTGGGAGAACCAGGGAGAGAAAGGACCTAGGTGACTTGATGGGTGACTTAGGTGACTGTATATACCTAAAAGAGTAGCGAGGCCAGAATTTCCATCCAGACTGTCAAGTTCTGTGGCTCATTCTTTCCGTTCAGCCAAGCCACTTCCCTGAAGGCCAACACCCCATAATTCACACCTGAGCAGGGGAACCTAGGCACCCATCTTGTGTTACATTTTAGGCTTATGAAAGAAAAGAAGAGCCCAGAACGTAGTGGATGCCATTGTGCTGGGTACTCTCCTGGGATGAGTATTGTCCTTTTGCCCCTTGATAAGGCCAGCTTGTGGGTTTGAAAACCAAGCCTCAGATAATAAGTGTCTTGGTTACTTTTCTCTTGTAGCTGAAACAAAACACCTGACACCCAAAATGATGGAAGAAAAGATTATTTAGCTCATTGTTGTGGAGGTTGCAGTCCATGATCAGCTGGCTTTTAGGCAGGGTGGCATGTGACATGGCACTGGGGCAACACTTCAAGGCAGCAGCCAGAGCAAAAAGGGAGAAAACAAGCCTCTTCTCCCTTATATTATACACAATATATTGTACCCTTTAAGGATGGGTGCAGCACTGGCACACACTCCAGGGCTGGTGTAGCACTCCCAAAATCTCCTCCCCCTCCTTTGTACAAGATGAAATTTACAAAGTAAAAACCCTGGCTCCCTGCTGAGTCTCTCAGTTAAACTTCTAAACTGCCCAAGTTGACACAATGTATCAACCATAACAATAAGTTAATTTGCCTGAACTTGGAGAGCTTGGAAGGTAAGAGAAAAGAATCTCTTTTTGCTGGAGAGGAAGTGCTCAGGAGTTTGGGCCATCCTTTTGTGTTGTTCTTGTTTCACTGTGTCTCTAAGAGAAGGGAGACCAAGGTATGTGCCCTGAGCTGACCCAAACCCGTGGCTACCACCTAGTTCCAGCCCCATCCAGGTGGCACGAGCTTTGAGTTCTACTTCCAGCTTCCCACCAGTTAGCTGTGTGACCTTTGACAAGTCTTGAACACCTCTGATCCCATTCTGAGCTCAAAGGGAACTGTGTTTACTCCTTTTGACCCAACCAATGCCCAGCGCAGGACCTGGCACATGTTTGTTGGTTGTGTCTGATCATGGAGTGGTTGGACTTCACAGAGCTCTGAAAACAAACATTTTTAGTTGAAATAAAGCCTAAAATGTAGAGCAGATACAAGTGATCCTTATTAAGCAATAGTGATGGGTAAGGATGGTGAGGGCCTGATTTCCTGGACTCCTCCCGGGTGACCCCATCTCTACTGAGTCGAGTTCCCTCAGGGTCTCTCTCATCTCTGATATCCTTTGATTTTATCTCTTGTCTTCTGACTCAGGCTTCCCAGTGTGGAAGAAACAGAGGTTCTCAAGCCACCACCCTCAGCCCCCAAAGACGAGGAGGATGATATCCAGAGCATCCTCAGGACACGGCAGGAGCGGAGGCAGAGGCGGAAAGCCATGGAAGCTGCCCCAGCCCCCATGCAGGAGAGGCTGCAGGCAGAAGATGAAACAGACAGCTCCAGCCCTGATCAGGCCGCGCAGCAGCCCCTGACACCAAAGAAGGAACCAGACGCCCTGCCTCGCCGGAGACTGAGCCGAGAGCAGCGGGGGCCGTGGGCCCAGGAAGAGGAGCTCTTGGTGAGCAAGGAGCCAGGAGTGGGGAAGAAGGAGCTTCCAGAGGAGGCCCCAGCTCCAGAGAAGACCTTGGTCTCAGAAAAGTCCTCTGTGCCAGAGAAGACACTCACAAAGAGACTGACCTTAGAGAAAACCTGCCTCTCCGAGAAGGTGCCGACTCCGGAGAGGACAGCTGTGTCCCAGAAGGCAGCGGTGCTGGGTACTGGTAGCCCAGAGAAGTCTGCTCCAGGAAAATTGAGCATTTTTGAGACATCACTGGCTCCTGAGAAGGCACCTATGTCTGAGAAGACAGCAGTGTCAGAGGAAAGGTCCATGCTGGACAAGAAAACAGCTCTAGGAAAAGTCAGTGTTTCTGAGAAGCCTCCAGAGAAAGCCTCTTCTCGGGTGTCTGAGAAAGCATCCTTCTTTGAGAAATCCTCGGTCACAGAGACAAAACAGGCTCCCAAGAAGGCGGTAGCACCTGAACAGCTCCAGGGCTCTGGGGGAGGCCAGGCCAGCACCCCAGAGCAGGGAGGAAGGGCTGTCTCCAGGAAAAGCCCGACTTCCTCAGCAGCGGAGCGCAGGGTTCCAGGCTCTCCAGCTGTGGCTTCCCGCCTCCCACCCATCACACTCCAGGTTGGCAGTGCTCCCACCCCTCCTGCCCTCCTCCTCCCTGGCTGACCTCTGCCAGGCCTGCCCTGTGGTCTCTGCTCCTTGCTGCCTCCTGTCCTCCCACCTGCATGCTGACTGTGGCAGCCACTGTCAGAACAGGGCAGGGAGGCAGAGGCTGCTGGAGCTGAAAGGGCCGGCAGTGGTGCGGCAGGGGGCAGTGGGAAACCTGTATCACTCCTCATCTCTCCTAGCAGGAAGCCTCAGATCCTTCCAGAGGCTCTTCTAGAAAGCTCTTCCTGGTGGCCTGGTCCCATGGGGGCAGTGCTGGCTGCCCCAGGGCAGAGGCAAGAGAGTAAGGCTCAGGGCCGTCTCACTGTCACTTACTCCTGCAGCTCCTGGGATGAGCCCACCACATGGGGTCCCTGTGGCAGCTGGAGCTCAGTGGCACCCGGGCCTGGCAGGGCCCTAAACCTCTGCCAAGGAAGGTGGGTTCTAGACTGACTGTGTGACACTCCTGCTGCTCCATTCAGGTGAAAATCCCCAGCAAGGAGGAGGAGGAGGACATCTCTTCACCTACACAACTCACCTATAGCACCTCCCTCAAACGCTCCAGCCCCAGGACCATTTCCTTTCGGGTGAGAGACCAGGATACCCTGGTCACCAATCCCCTGGTGGGAAAACCGAGGAAAGCAACATCCCTTACAGCATGGGAGCCTTAAATTAGAGAGCAAGAAGGTCCTCTGGAGAGAGGGTCTTTGGAGTCTCATGCAAATCCTTTGAGTGCAAATAAATGTGAGCAGCGCCACGTAGTGGGAAAGTCCAGAGCTGCAGGGAGATGGTACACATCCCCGACCTAGCTCTGCTTTCTCATTCTGGTCTTTACCCATGAGTGAGATTCTCTGCAGGTCCTGGGGCGGTAGGGCTCTCTGACTCCGTCCCAGTTGTGTGTCTTGGTGAGTCTCATCTAGTGTTGTCCCAATATGTATTCTTAGTTCGTTTGTTTACTGGGTCCTATACTCACTCCCTCATTGATTGTGCATTGTGCCCTAATGCATGCTGCACCCTGGCAGGAGAGGGGCTGGAGGCCCGAGGTTGATCAATGCTTTCAGGGCTCTTGAGTAGGTAGGCAGACAGGTGTTCCAGGTTCCCTGAGCAAGGATGGAGGAGGCAGAGGAATGCTTTGGACCCAGACTGGTGGGTGGAGGCAGGTACTTCTTGGGTAGGGCAAGGGTCTCTAATGGTGGGGGCTAGGAGGAGGAGGAGGTACCCTGAGAGCTGTCCCTTGAGGGAAGAGGGCTACAGATCTCCTGGGGACTCCCACTCACCAGTGGACACCTTCTCATTTCAGATGAGCCCCAGGAAATGTGACAACTCGGAGACCACCTTAACCCGCAGGTGGGGGCGGCCTGGAGACTTTGACTTTCTCCTGTCCTATATTTCTGAGTACCTGTCCCCTCTTTGTGTGTCAGGCTGGGTCACAGGGTGCACAGGTGGTTCCTGCCCGGGCTCCAGATCTGATTGGGTGTGGGGTGGTGGTGAATGGGAGGGACTGTGGGCTGGCAGGGCGGATGATGTGGAGGTATCAGAGCGGCTTGGAGGAGGCAGTGCTTAGGTGGGGCTCTGAAGGGGAGGAGAGGGAGAAGGGCTTTGCAGCAGGGAAACTCCGAACAGTGCAAGGAAGGGGAAGCCTGTTTTGGCAGGCCTGGGCTTGGGGTCTGGGACAGTGCATGCTTAACAAGTACCCCATAGCCTGTGCCACTGACACAAGTATTCTGAGGACTGTGTACTGAAAAGAACTATGCAACAGGACCTGAAAGCCAGTCGTGCTTGTGTTAGGAACTTCATCCAGCCACTCTCTAAATGGAGACTGAGGCCTCCTGTACTAGGCGAGGCCTGGGATTTGGGGAGGGAAAAGGAGGAGGACAAAGACAAGACACAGTGAGGCCCTCCAACAACCCGTGCAAGGCCACAAACACACGAGGCAGCCAGTCTGGAAGGCACAGGATGGCTGGGCGCTTAGAGGCTGCAGTGAGCTGGGCAGGCATCACCGTGCCCATGACATTCAGCACAGGACTTAAGAGCCAGTGAGATTTTGAGCTGAGAATTTAACTATTTTATTTTGGGCTGTATTGGGGATTGAACACAAGGCCTTTGCATTGAGCTACATCCCCAACTCATTTAAAAAAAAATTGTTTTGAGACAAGTTCTCCTTAAAATACTAAGTAATTTGATAATTGCTTATTGCTATGCTGGGCTTGAACTTTTGATCTTTCTGCCACAGCATCCCGAGTGCTGGGATTACAGGCATGCGCCACAACACCTGGCAAGCAATGGCCCTTTAAATAAAGGGAGCAGCATTCGAGAAGGCACATTATGTGCCCTGCTGGCTGGCACATTGGCGTGTGGCAGGGAGGGCCTGTGCCTGCAGTGAGAGAGAGGTGGGAGTAGATTCCCAGAGCTTTGTGTGCCGCTGGCACTAGTGAGTTTGCTCCTTTGGCTCCTGGGGTCTGGGCTGGAAGAAAAGGAACAGATTTGTTTGAGGTAGCAATGACCCGGTGACCATGACGGCAGGTAGGGAAGGTAGAGGTGTTTGTGGCTGTAGGGAAAATCTTGGGGAAAGGCCAGCTTCAGGAGGTGGTGTTGGCTGAAGAGACAAGTGACAGGAAGTAGGAGGTGAAGAGAGAAGAGCAGAGAGAGCCGTAGAGGAGGCTTCTGATCCCAGGACATCTGCTGAGTGGGCTGTTTCACGGGAAGCGAGGACAATCCCGGAACGTGTGATCTTGCCCTTGTTCAAGTTGTTCCTTGCCTATGCTCTGCCGCAGAGAGCCGTGTGTGCTTGGCCAAAGTGGTAGGGTGTGAGAAGGACCACTTCTCAGACCTGGGCACGGGCCTGGCCACCTCGAGGTGTGTGTCTCACCTGGTTTGTCTCGTCCTGGGTTCCGCCCTGCAGTGCCAGCGTGAGGTTGCCGGCCAGCACGGTGAAGCTGGGAGAGAAGCTGGAGAGATACCACAGAGCTGTGCAGGTGGGATGTGAGGACTCGTCCAGGGCGTGTGCGGGTCTCTGACTGGAGCGGTGGGTGCAGTCTGTGCACCTCATGGTCGCAGCTCAGTGGCTTGTGTCTCTTTTTCCAGAGATCAGAATCTGTCAGGTCCCAAGGCTCCTCCCGCACTGAGGTCTTCGTGGCTCCCACAGGTGTAGCCAGCAAGCGCCACCTCTTTGAAAAGGAACTGGTGGACCAGAACCGAGCAGAACCAGCCTCCAGCCGGAAGGTGAGAAGCAAAGCCCAGCTGGGCATTTCTAGGCTGAGGAGCCTGGAGGTCCCTGAAGCTGTGACAGGCTGGAAAACCACCTTCATGTGTCAGTGTTGGCTGGAGCTCAATTTGCCGTTTGGGTTCTTGAGCCAAGGCCTCCGTGGTGGGACTGTTCCACGTACTCATCACATGCTGGGGGGGGGGACATGGGCATGGGGTGGAATCCTGTCCCTGTTCCAGGGCCTTTGCAAAGGCTTTGCTGGTGCCAGTGGCCTCAAACCCTGAGAGGGAGCCTGTTTTCCTAGGACAACCTGAAGCTGTCTGGGGTCGTGACATCAAGGCTCAATCTGTGGATTAGCAGGACCCAGGAGTCAGGAGACCAGGACCCCCAGGTACCCTGTCCCTCCGGAGTGGCTTTTGTGGGGCCCTTTTGGGATGGAATGATCTGGCTCCGAGGAGGGACAGCCCCAGAGCAATGGATCATTTCAGGAGTGGAGACGGTGCGGAGGGAGGGTGGCTGTGGGGGCCTGCAGGCCACAACACAAGGTAGCAGAGAGGAGGCCTAGGTCTGGGGTCCTTTTCCACTCCATGCTGAGTGGCGTTAGGCAGGGGATCCCCTGCCCCTCACCAGTCCTGCCTTAGTTTCTGGTGTCCACCCCAATGTTGTCAATCAGGAGGTACAGAAAGAGTTGGCAGCTGCCAAGAGGACTCAGTGGGCCAAGAAGTCAAACTCCTCCCTGGATGCTGAGGTGAATGGAGTAATAGGGACCTGGCCCGGGAGAAGAGGGCTGTGGGGGTGCAGTGTGCAGAGGACCCCCCCAATCTGTGTGCAGAGTCACTGGCCGGCAGTCACACAGTGTGAGCCTCCAGATGCCCCAGGCCCTGCGTGCCCAGGCTGGACCCCACACGGGTATACCAGGGAAGTCCTGGTTTTGCTGAACAGCTCACAAAGCCTCACCCACTTCAGCCAGCAGACTGGGTCTCTGACCTCGAGTGGGGATGGAGCTTGGCATGAGGATCTTCCTGTCTGGTGATACCATCTCCTCACCTTCATTCGCCTTTGCCCCACAGGTGTGACACCCCTGCTTGCTGAGACAGTTCTACCTACCAATCTGCCTCTCAAGGGCCTCCTTCAGGCTAGGCCCTGCCTCCCGAAGTGGCATCTCTGTCTCTCACTGCTCCCCCTGCGCCCTTTCTGCTTCTGGACCTGTCTGGCCAGGGCCCTTGGGGGCCGGTAATATCAGTGACATGCAGCCAGCTCCTTCCCAGCGCAGCCTCTGGGGCGGCTGTCCCTGGCACCTCTTTGATCTGCTTCAAGCATCGTAGATCCAGGACACGGTAGCAGCCCATCGGGGATGTGGAGCCTCCGTGTCCTCCTCAGTGTCCTCCTCCCTTCTGCCCACTTCCGCTGACGTCAGGAGGAGCCACCTCTATAGACCCCAGTGTCGCCTGTCTCATCTGCTCCCAGCTGATGCCTACATGTGCCTGTGAGGTCTCCTGCACCGAGGCCTGGACCTACATGCTACAGACCCTGTGGGCTGCTCTTGCCCCCACCCCAGGCCAGGCGGGAGGGCGTCTCCCTGCCCCCACTGTCCATGTGCCCCCTCCTCCTGCTTTGTTCTCCACACCCCCACTCCCCCGCCCAGCCTGTTGCCCTGGCTGAGAGTCCCTGGCTTTATGTGCAGCAGCTATCTTACCCTGTCAGAAAAACCTCTTCTCAGGAAGGAGCTGATAAACTCTTTCACTCTCAGGTGTAAGCAATGGCTGATACTTTAAAAATGAATTCCTTCCCAAGGAAAGCTTTGCTTTCCAGCAAAGCTTTCCAGCGTGAGCCATCTGCAGGGTAGGAGGAGGATTATTTTGGTGGCGGTGGGGGGAGGGAGGGTCATTTCCCTTATCACCCTGTTCCTCCAGTGTGGCAGTGGACTTGCCACTCGGGGTCATAGCTTGGTTACTTGGGAGTCTAAAGTTGCCACATACATACCCCAACCTTCCCCCGCAATCCAGCCCCCCATTACTCTAATACCATGGCCTGCATGGGCCTGGAGAGTGTTGAGTCATCAGGGGATTCAGGACAAACCAAACTGAGAGCCTGAGGAGTCTGGTTCCCTACACTCACCTTATGGCTGTAGTGTAAATAACAGCTTTGCTCTTTAGTCCTTGGAACTCCTAATCCCCACTGACGGCTTTGGTCCATCCCAAGTCAGCCATGGGTAATGGTGGGTGCAGAGCCCCGCCCACTCCCATCCTCACATCTCGACATCCCTGTCGAGGAAGCAGCTGATAAGCCAGGAGACAAATGCACAAGACAACTTCAGCTGGGGCTAAGGGGGAATGTGGTGGTGACCATGACAGGTGGGCAAGGGAGCCCTCTTGGAGGAGGTGATGCTTGAACGCCCTCTGGAGGTAGAGTGATTTCCCACCTGCTCACCACTCCTTCCTACTCTCCTGCTACCAGGGCCCTGGAACCCCTCAAGTCTTGTCCTCTGTGGGTCCTCAGGGTTGTGTCCCAGCTGGCTGCTTCCTACTACTATGGCTTCGCTTTTTCTTCTGCCTCCCATCAGCACTGGCAGGTGACTATTTGTGAAGACACAGGCATCCAAATCAGCTCCAAATCTGCTGTGCCGAGGTGTGGCTGCTAGCTTTTCTTCTGAGTTAAGTGGGTGCTCCCAGCTCTGGATGCAGCGCCTGACACAGACTGAAAGCCTCATACCCGTGCTCTGTGGATAGGAAGAATCAGCTGGGTTTTCTTGGGACTTCTGTGGCAATTTAGATTCCCAGATCCCTTGTCAGGCATCCATGCAAACATTATGAACTGTTGGAAGGATTGTTGGGCTTACTAGGTAGCAGCGACCCACAGGGTGGCTCTGGTTAAAGGGGGGCTTAGGAAATGCAACTCTTACACACGTGGGGCAAGGTGGGGCCCTGATGGGCTAGTGTGGGAGGCAGGGTTTTTCCGATTTCTCTGATCCCTTTTCGCCATCTCTCCAAATCTGCTCCCAGCATCTGCGTCTCTCTACCAAGCTCCTCTGCTTCCCAGTGGGGAGCAGAGCTGTGACTCCAGCTTGCTCTACCGCAGACCCACTGGCAGTGGAAGGGGCTGTGGATAACTTGGTGCTGGGGGATCGAGGCTGAGGGCTACTGTGACTATTGAGGGGTCGCTGTCAGCTGAGTGATGAAGCAGGAATCGGCTAGCAGTGTGGGTGTGGGAGAAATAAAGTCCCATGTGCAGAGGGCTCTTTGAGAGGGGGTAGCAGTGGATGTGGTCGTGTCCTCACACTGTTAGGGCTGAGGAGAGTCAGCAGCAGGAAGGCTGGGCTGGGGTAAGGTGAGGGGAGAAGGAATGAGTGAGGCTGGCTTTGTCCAGGGACAAGCAGAGAAGCGTTTGGAGCACTAATGAACAAGATTGGGGAAATCAGGGGCCCAGGGCATGGGGGCATGTGGGAAAGACGGGCCGGTCTAGAGCAGGGACTTCCTTCAGGGTTTGGCAGGACTGGGCCATGGAGATGCAAGGGATTGAGGAGAGAGTCAGCTCAGCTATCCCCAGACTTGATCTGCACTGCTCCTGTTCATTCCCATGATGCTCTGTATTTGAGGGACATGTGCAACCCGAGGGCAAAAACCCTGGGCCCTGAGCATATGCATCCTACAGTCTGGTGAGGTTAGAGGGTCATGGTCACTAATCATGATTTCAAAACCCTTAGGGAATGAACTTTAGTCTCTTGCCTCGATCACATAGCCCAGCAGCCCTTCCAAGGAGAGAGGCTGTCCTAACCTGTGTCTGACCTCCTCTAGCAGTTCCAACCCATGTCTCGTAAGGAGGGCTTGGCCTATGGCCTTGCGCTCCTGGAGAAGGCCCACTTTACAGACGCTGTCATTGAGGTCCGTGGAATCTGCGCACTGCCCGAGGCTGCTTGGCCCGTTAGAAGCAGCCGGCAGCCCAGAGGACATCTTCACCCCCCAGTAGCATCCGTGATAGAGCTGCAGATCAGTGCCTGCCTCTGTCCTCAGGGTCCTGGGGCAGAGACTCATGAGATGTCTCGAAAGTCACCTTTGCTGCCATCCCTGCTCCCAGCCGGCCATCCCAGGCCTGGGTTACTGGCATCTGTTTTATCAGGATTCTCAAGAGGGACAGCTGGTTTGTGTTACAAGCCTGTTCCCTATATATCTGGTCTGGTTTTAAATAGCTTATCTGAGCAGCTGGAGGACCACATGAGCTTATATGGCGTGGGGTACATGTTTCTTTAGCCCTGTCTCCGGCACCTGCCAAAATAGCAGCCAGCACCCCTCCATTGTGTCCCCCCTCCCGTCTCCCGCTGCACATTCCTCCCACCGCAGGGCTTGGCTCCCAAGGCCCCAGCCCACATGCCTGCTTAAAGCTCTCTCCATCCCTGCCTTTGCCCAGTCGCCACCAAGGCGAGCAGACACCTCCGGGACCTGCTGGCAGCCCCTGTTCAGAGGTAAGACCGGGCGAGGCTCTAGGCAAGGGAAGGGCTGGAGGGGGCATGAAGGTCTTGACCCTCCCAGCACTGCCTGTGCCCACGCGGAGTGGATGCTAGATGGAGAGTGGTCCACAGTCCACGGAGAGGAGGTCACTTCAGAGAAGGTGATGAGGGGCCTGGACTCCAAGACTAGTGCAGTCGAGTGGGGAGGGCCCTGTATCAGCAGCTGGGGACAGAGGTCCGAATCCCAAGTCTGCCACTAAAGATGATGGGCAGTTGTAAAATCTTGAGACTTCAGTTTCCTCATCTATAGAGCGGCTTTGGTCATTGCTGGGCCTCTACTGTCATAAACACAGTGATCCTGTAGCCGGTAGGATCCCTCTAAATTGCCCAGTCCACCCTGTTGGCTCCAGGACAAAAGCCACCTAAACCTTTCCAGGCAGATTCTCCTTAGGGCTAGAGCAGAGTGAGCCCATGTCCATGACCATGGTCATAGTCATCTCTGGGAACTTGGACGCTGTCCTAGGAGTACTGTGAAGCCCACTCTCCAGAGGCAGGTGGGCTCCTGAGCCTTCCAAACAGATGTGTGGATTCCACCAGACTTCCTGACCCCATGTCCTTACCCTCCTCAGAGGAGACCAAGGGCTGGGCAGCCTGGAGGGCTGGCTCTGAGAGGGCCTGTGAGGCTTCGAGCCAAACTTCTTGGCATTAAACAGTTAACTCTGGATCCAACTTCCCACCACCATGTCCTTTCAAGGTGACCCTTGCCCCATCCCACCCCAACACACCCACAAGGACAGATCTTGTTCTTTGCCTGGGAGTGATAGACAAAGAAAGATTTCCTTGCTATTTTAACTTCTCCTGGGCATGCTGAAGGAATATTCGGGAAGGGATTGCCTGGTGTGTAAAGAATTTCCAGTGCATTCCACAGGGAGTACAGCTGGGAAGCCACCTGACCTTCCAAATTCCTCCTCTGACCCTGTCTCATGGAGCAAGTCCTCCTCCTCCCTGGGGCAAGAGAGGAATCTGAGGGGATCAGATTGCCTCTGCCCTCCCTCCTGCCTGGCATTCTCTCTCCCACCCTGTGCCTCGGCCCTCCCAGGGAGTTGCCAACTGCAGGTTTAGGAAGATCCCAGCTGAATGCTGGGGACAGGGGCTGATGGCCAGGGTCAGCATTCCTCAGAAACGTGGAGATGGTCTCTGCATGGCTGGAACTGGAAGTTCAGCTAACTTATAGTTCGGTCAACTGAAGGTCCAGAGGGTTTATGTGCCTTAACTGAGGCCATGCAATAAAAACTGGGTTTGAAACCCTGATTGTTTGACCCCTGAGGTCAATGTTCTCTCTGCCTTCTGTTGTTTTTCTTTACACCCCAGGAAAGGTGACCCTGACCTCCTGCTGAGAGGCTGCAAAATAGTGGGTCGAGGAAGCGGGGCTGGGTTGGGACACTCAGAACCTTGTCCTGCCAGGTTCTTGACCTGCTCTGGCTCTGCGGCCCCAGGCTCAGCCTACAGCCCGTCTCCTTCATCAGGTCCTGCTCTGACGGAAGACCCGGCCGCGTCTTGTCCTCCTTGCTGAGACCCCTCCCCTGCTCCGTGGCCTGGTGTTATTTTAGGGGCTGGACGATGCTCCCAGGAGCAGAAGGACTCCTCTGAGCCCCAGCAATGTGCCCAGGGCTCGGAGCTGGCGGGAGGCCAGAGGCCAGAAGGGACGTGCCCAAGGTCAACCACACACAGTCTCCCAAGAAACTTCTTCCTCCCCAGGGCAACACGTTCCCCCTGGGGCTCAGGGAACAGCCCCCTAAGTTCTCAAGGTCACAGGCTCTGGTTGAACCTCTTCTCTTTGGCCACCATCGTCCTAGACAGATTCGGAGATCCTCTGGGGCTTGAGTCTCTCCTCAGCAGAATGAGGTTCTGTTCCTTATTACGTACGGTACCTTACACATTTGCCATTTCCCCCTCATCCTTGTCTCCTGCCGAGGGACCCAGTGGCTCCGAGCTGCGGTCCCGAGCGCCCCGCCTGGGGCTGCTGCTTGCCGGACTCCACCCTGCTCCAGCAGAGGGCGCAGGGATAGGCTCGCTCTGCTTCAGTCACGCTTGTCCCCAGTGGGTGTTGAGTCTTTACCCAGAAGGATACCGTGGAGTGGTGGCATGTCCCACGGAACCTCTTAGCCTCAGAGGAGTGGCTTTGCAGGAGACACCGCTTCAGTCCAGGAGAGCGCGAATCGTTGCAGGCTGTCCGCAGATGGGTGTCTGCGGCTGGTCGCAGCGCCTGCGTTTGAATGTGCAGGGCACAGGGCAGGAGTGAGCAGGACCGCCAGTGTGCGTCGACCTCACCCTGGCACCTGAGTCAGGCTGAACTCGGGGCCTTGGCACAGCCCCGACAGTCCCCAGCGTGGAGTAGGAGAGAGGGGCAGGAGAGGGTCCCACCCCTCATTCTGATCCTACCTCCGTCCCAGCCTCGCTTCACATCATACCCTCCCTTCTCTCCCTTGCAAACCGATTGCAAACAGCAGGGGGCGCTGTGCACATTTCAATAATGTGACTGTGGCCCAGGGCTGTCACAGCTCGCATTAGCTGAGTGCCTACTCTGGGTTGGAAACTTTACACTCTAGCCGTTGTGTCTTCCCCAGGAGAGGAGTAATTCACAATAGAGGGATCAGGAAAAGGAAAGGACAGTCCCAAGGGCACACACAAAGGTATCAGGGAGCCAAGGTTTAAAGCCAGAATGGCTTTACACTGCAGGCCTTGTGCCTGTAATTACGCCAGACTTTGCCTAAGGCCTCCCAGATGGATTTGATCCTCACAAAGACCTCTGAGAGCAAGGACCTGTACACTTTATCTCTGTAATACAGAGCAATAACTGAGGCCAGAGATGCTAAAACACTGTGGCCAGCAAGCGAATGAGAGAGGATTTAGATCCAGACTGCCTGCTTCTATCACGGGGAGGGAAGTGTCTCCAAACGAGTTCTCTAGGGACATTTTCTTCTTCTTCTTCTCCCAGTATTGGCGACTGAACCCAAGGCCTTTGCACTGAGCTACATCCCCAACCCTTCTTATGTATTTATATATTTACATATGTATGTATTTATTCAGGCAGGGTTTCATTAAATTACTAAGTAATATATGATTTCACCACTTCAAGAATGCTATAGAAATAGACTCACCCATATATGAACTTTGACAGAATTCCTTCCCTGATTGACAGAATTCCTGGAGAGTCAGCCAAACTGCTTTGGATATCAGCATATCAATGATGAATGGATTTTTCATTGCTCAGTAGTAGTCCATGTGATCCATCCTTGGATGTGACCACCCTTGCAGAGGTGCTTGTGCAGAAATGAAGCCATCAGGGAGGACGGGTGGGGCTTGTCAGTGCACTGCTCCCTGAGTGCTTCTGGGGATAGGAAAGGAGGAAAAACTGCCAACATTGCTTAGAGAGTTAGAGGCAGGGATGTGTAAATCTGGGCAGCATGTCTGCTTGGCAGCGGGGAATGGAATGGGTGCTGGCTGGCCACCTACCTGTGCCGTCCCCTTGGCAGAGGAGGAGACAGGTCACATAAGTCATATGTAGAAAGGGATGGGGTGAGAGTCACCCCAGCCTCCTTGTTCCCTCTAGCCCTGGGAGCTGGAAGTCCTTTGTGGAAGGTGGGCTTCCCTTTCCACTCATGCTGACACTTTTCTTCTTCTGGAGGGAGAGCAGAGACGATGTCTGATACCGAAGAGGTGGTGGAGGAATACGAGGAGTGAGTATCCAAGGGCGTCCCATCCTGAGGGCTGCCCCTCCACACCACCCCCATGCCAGCTCCAGGAGCTCCCTGGTGGCCTCAGCATCCAGGTGGAAGTGGCTGGCTGTGTTTTCAGGACCCCAGGAAAGATTTACCCCTGTCCCGGGCACTGCACCACTGGACTTGGGCAGCAGGTGCCCGGCTGACCTCCGGCCCAGGGTCTTTGGAAACACAGGGGCTTGGCTCCGGTCAGCAGGTCCTGCCCGGCTAGCGTCTGACCCCTGGCAGAGCAGCCAAGACGCGGAGTCTCCTGGGCCTGACCAGAAAATTCAGTGACTCCCGCAGCCTCAGAGCTGATCACACCCAGCGCGCCCTTCCTTGAAACCAGTGTCATCACTGCCCTGGGGCCCTACTCATCCCCAACTTCCTGCCCCCAGTCCCGTGCCGGGAGAAGCCAGGCCCGGACATGGGTGGTCCCTCTCGATGGCAGCATCTTAGGAGGACATGCAGCTACAGGCACAGCTCTGTCCTCATGAATTTGCTCAGCTGCTGGGATGCTGAGGAGCACTGAAGGGAGGAATTAGCAGTCAGGGGTGGCATGTGGAGGGTCTCTGGCGAGGCTGTGCGGAGGACAGAAAGAGACAGGCTGGGGAGGAGCAGGGCTTTGTAGAAAGCAGAGCTCCCTGCGGGAAGCTCAGAGGAGAGGTGGGCACAGCGCTGGGCAGAATGCTGGGCTGCAGAGCCGGGGCACAGCAGCGGGGGTCCGGGTCAAGAAAGGGGGCCAGAATAGCAGAGTGTGAACTACACTAAGCAAGGGGAGAAATGCCAAGTTGGGGTATCCTGGGGCGGTGCTGGGGACAGCGTGTGCTCACCTGTGTGCAGGTGCCAACTGTCTCTTCTCTCGTGCTCAGGGGCCAGGAAGGTAAGTGCACACGGGGGTGCCCACTGGACGAGGCCAGCATGATTGGAAACTGACCCACTCTTCTCTCTCCTCCTGCTGCCCTGCCTTCTCTTCGGAGCAGAAGCCTTGGAAGGTATGTACCACGGGCGGGTGGAGACCCTAAGAGGAGGGATCTCGGGTGCCCTGACCCTGAGAGCCCCGGAAGGCAGCTCGTGTGTGTCTGTCCTCACTCTCAGCTGAGCAAAGCTCTCCTGATAACTGTGGCTCCGTGGGAGTCCCTTCTACCATGCTTGCTCAGGTCTAGGGACAAAAGGTTTAATTAAATCTGTCTCTTCTGTTGGCCTTTTATTCACTGCTTTTTCAAGTTAGTGATTTTTGCCCCCAGCTTCTTTTTGGCAGTACTGGAGACTGAACCCCAGGCATCTGCACTGAGTTATATCCCCAGCCTGTTTTTAATTTTTTTATTTTGAGACAGGGTCTCACTACGTTGCTCAGGCTGGGCTTGAACTTAGGATCCTCCTGCTTCAGCCTCCCAGAGTACTAGGGTTATGGGCTTTCTCTTTCTTTCTTTCTTTCTTTCTTTCTTTCTTTCTTTCTTTCTTTCTTTCTTTCTTTTTTTTTTATTTGGAAAACTTGAAATAAATATAAAGATAGCAAAAAAGAAAGAAAGAAAATGGTATAACTCCTCTCCTGCAGTCACCGGGCTTTAACATTTACCAAGTCATGGGCAGTTTTTTCCATCTATGCCCCATGTCCTACTCCTAGTTGTTTGGAAGAGATGTGCCAAATCATTCCCAGACGTAATAGCATCTCACGTTTTGGTTTGCATCTCTAACGATAAGCACTGTTTTAAATAAGCCATAGCCACAATGCCACAATCGCTCCTGACATGCTATTTAACAAGTTTTCAAATGAGATTCTGAGTGCCATGTGCTAAGTGCTCTGAGACAATTCCACCCCAGCCCACAGAGTTCTTCTTGTTCCCCCGCAAAGGGCCTTGCAGCCCGGATTCTGAAGTGTGGTAACACATCGCCCTGCTGAGCCCAGGTCCTCCCTCTCACCTGGCCTGTTCTTACTCTGCGAGCTGATGTCCAGGTGGATAGAAGACCTGGCTCTGGTCCCACCCAGCCCCGGATGCCCCCAGTGCTCAGGTGCCCGGGCTTCTGCACCACACGCAGGCAGGAATCTGTCCCTCAGCTGCTCCTCAAATGCTCCAAGACACTGCTTGATCATGGATACCAGGAAGATCTCAGCTGGGTAGCGGCCCCTGCCTTGGTCACTGGGCCTTCTAGGGAAATTGAGGCAGCTCCCCATGGGTGGCTATCTCAGGAGTGTCTCAACAGAGATGATATGGAGAGAAACTCCCAGGCAAGACTGAAAGGGCTCGCAGGAGTTATTTTGGTTTTCAAGGAACATAAAGCCCTTGGGAGCAGCCTGAAATACCTTTTGAGTCAAAAATCTAGTGGGCTCCGACTTCTACTGTGTCCCCGGCATGCACTCTTGACCTGTTGGGTCTCCTTTTGCTTTGAAGGATTTTCCACTTTATGAGAACAAACCTGGGGTGGCGAGGTTTGGGAAATGGACCTTGGGTTGGGACCAACCTGCCCTCCACACACAGTAGGACTTGGCTGTGACTCAACAAAATTACTGCGTGACGAGGATGGTCCTGCCCAAGGCAGCGCCCACCTTGCTTGCTGGGAATGGCCTGTAGCTCCCTCCCACAGCCCAACCCAGCAGCTGGCTCTCAACAACAGGGAGAGAAAGGCCTAGATGAACGACCACAGAACCCACAGGATGGTCAGCCCCGAGGGTCTTCTCCCAGCAGAGAGACTGCTCCAGTGCTGCAGGCTGCTGCAAACTGGGCAGAGGTTTGCATCTGGAGCAGTGGTGGTAGCTGCAGTCTATTCCTTAGGGTCACACTGCGGGCACTGCCTGAAATGGTATGATTTCCTTCTCTGGTTCCTAGTGCCTAACAGGGCTTCCCAAATGTGATAGTTGAAAACTAGACTTTTACAAAGTGGTACTGGGAATTGAATTCATGGTCTTTTCACTGAGCAAGTCCCAGCACTTTTTATTTTGAGACAGGGTTAAGTCACTGAAGTTGCTCAGGCTGGGCTTGAATTTGGAATTTTCCTGCCTCAGCCTCCTGGAGTGCTGGTGTTAGAGACGTGCACCACCGTACTCAAGGAGAAACGTTTGTGAGATATCCTGGGCTGGGAAGGTGGGAGAGGTTTGATGGGCACGAATTGTCCCCCTACCAACTATTTCAGGGCACTTGTGTTAGGAGGAGGAAAGCTGAGGTGCTGTGGTCCAGCGGCAGGCAGGGAGTCCGAGTTGGTGCTTACCAATGCTTCGCCCGTTCCCGCACCGCTGCCTGCCCTCAGCGCGCCGGGCCATCCCATCCCCACGTCGGCGGCGAGTGAGGGCCAGGGTTTGCATGTTACCGACAGGAACATGGCTCAGGGATGTCACTGAGACCAGAAGTCGCCACGTGGCTGAAGGCAGTGGCCCGGGAACTGGATCCCAGGCCCATTCCCAGCTTGACTCTGGAAAGCTCTTGCCGGCCCGGCCGGAGCTGCTGCCTGGGCTTTCGGCTCGTGCTAACCTGTCTGCTTCTCCCCTCTGCTGCTGCTCCCTGACCTGGAAGAAGAAGACTGGAAAGCTGCTGAAGACGGTAGTAGAGCTCTCCCCATCCTGCTTTGCACTCCCATGGCTTGCGAGCTGCCTGCTTGTCTGTGGGGTGGGGGGTGTTCAGTGGGTCCTCAGCATCAGGGGGCCAGGACCACAGTCCTGAGGCCTCTGTCGTGTCTCTCTTTTGGGGCCACTGGCTCTTTCTCCTGGCTCCTGCTGTTTCCCACTGGGCTTGTCTTCCATCTTCTCCAGCGTGGGAGGCTCCTGGCGGTGTGAGTAGCCCATGCACCCACCTTGCACACCGCCGTATCGTGTGCTGGGCTCCTCCCAGTGAGCTGGCTAGCCCCAGGGGACTGAGGGCCCTGGGGACAGAGCATCTGGGGGCCCGGAAATAGCTGAAGCAGAGAGGACATGACATCAGTCTTCAGATGGGCACTGTGGAGGGCTGGGTGGGTCTGGACCTGGTCCCGGCGGCCAGGGAGAGCACAGGGCGAGGGAGACAGATCGGGGCTTAATTTTAGAAACAGACTTTCCCACAGCGATGCCATAAGAGACAATGGGTGGCCTGGCAAGGCAATGAGTCCCTTCCCAGGGCCTGTTGTGTGACCAGGGGGTGAGTGGCTGTTGGAAACAGAGAAAGGAAATGGTGGAGTAGAAGAGATGCTCACTTGGTGGCCCGAAGATGGACCCCACAACAACTCTGTCCTTTCTGGTCTGTCCTTTTTTTTTTTTTTTTTTTTTTTAATACACCTTCTGGAAGGGTCTTTTCAAGTGAAGTACCTTGCAGTCAAGAACTACCTCTAGGCCTCAGACCTAGGTAACAGGGACAGTGAGGGGGAGGCAGACAGATCAGATGCCTCTTGCTTCTGTCCTGAGTTTTTTCTTCTCCCTCTGCCAAGATCTACTTGTCGGCTTCTCAGTAGACAAATGTTACCAAGCACTTCTGGGCACCATCCTGTCTGCTAATCTGTCTCCCCCAAGTATGGGAAGGGGCAGGTTCACCTCCTGCCAGGCAATGGATAAAAATACAAAAATCCTGACAACCTTTTGGATAACACAGATATTAAATGTCGGGCATCTCACCCACTTACATGGCCTTGCCATTTGGTTTCTTTGAGATATGGAGGCAGGGTCTCTAGACTTGGCCAGTCCCTGGGCAGGACATGAGCTCACCGACACCCTTCCTTAAGCAGGAAAGCCTGTTCGGTGGCATCAGGTGCTGGGAAGAATCTGCTGTAGGAGGCTGAAGAATGGAGTAGAGTCATAGAACCAAGGGGTCCTTGGAGATGGAAGATCTAGATGGGGCAGAAGGAGCCCCAGACAGAGCCCTGCCTCCCCAGGCTTGCTGGGCTCACCTCTTCTCAGGAGCTGCCTACAGTACCCATCATACCGGAGCATGATCTTACCCCGATTTCTGGCCCTCCCACTGGTCTCCACACTAGGCAAGACCCAGTTCTGATTCCCAAACTCCTAGAGAGGCAATTAAGAAAGGACTGTTCACTAGCCTGACCATGTCCATGCACAGGAACAGAGAATATCCAACTTGGGCTTCATGGGCTGCATGGTCCGTGTTGCAATGACTCAGCTCTGCTGCTTAATGCAAAAACAGCCGAATTCCACCGAGGAGTGGATGCGGCTATGTGCCAATAAAACTTTATTTGCACAAATAGTCTGGGGCCAGATTTGGCTCTTGGGCCATAGTTTGCTGACTTTTGGTTTAAACCAAGAACCAGGCAGCTTCCTGTCATTCCTAAGTTCATGTGACCCTGGACATCATTGACTTCCACCCCACCTCTCTTGTCCTTCTTCTGTCCTGGGTACTTTCTGATAGCAAGATCAGGGGCCTACTTCTTCACCATATTTGGTTCCCTTCTCCAGAGCAGGAGGCAGCGGAAGAGGAGGCTGACGGTGGGGCTGGGGCTGAGGATGAGATGGAGGAGGCTAAGGCCGAAGGTGCGACCCAGGGGGCAGGGTGCCAGGGCTTGAGGGTGGCTGTCAGCAGCCACTTACAGCACGCTTCCTAACCCGTGTGCCTGCTGCTCCTGACCGCTGTTCACTACCCGATCAATGAACACTGAGCAGCAGTGAGTGGTTCTTTTGTGTCACATTGTCTTGGGCTTAGGGACACACGTGTGTGAAGGACAACTCCCTGACACTATAAACTAGCAGGCTGTTCTTGACTAGGACCTGCCTGTGGGGAGAGCCTGTGGGGAGACTTTGAGTATAGAACGAGGAATTTATTAATTTCCTTTTGTTTTGTTTAGAGGATGAAGAAGAAGAAGCCAGAGAGACAGAAGGTAAGAATTGCTGGAAAGCGGTCTCAGGGTGGCAACAGGCCCCTCCCGGCAGCTCCAGGGAAGATGGTCTGCAGGGTTCCTTCCAGGAGTTAGGGGGCGGGAGGGGACAATTGGTGCTAGCAGATGTTACATCTGCCCCTCTCGGCCCTGAGAAGCTGCCTTGCTGGTCCAGCACCTGTCTGAGTAGGGTAGTGGGACCCGGAAATCAGGTTCACTCCAGGGCACAGTTAGTCCATGTGGCGGGTCACTGCTCTGGTCATTGTCCTACTGCTGCTGTTACTAGGATGCCTGGTGGTCAGGCCTGCACAGGGGAGGGTGTGGCCAGCTGGGGCTTGGAACCACGTGGATCGGCTTCCTGACCCTGTGACCAATAGGAAGTTCAGAGCACAATGAGAAGGAAGACTTGGGAGGGGAGTCTGGGGTTGGAATCCCTGAGGACATTTCCTGAGAAGCAAATCTGTCTTGTCCAGAACTGGTGACTGAGAGAGGGCTTTGCAGACCCAGGTGGAGCATGTGTATCTCCCTGGGGGCTGCCTCAATGCTGCTGGAGCTCAGAATCTCCAAGGTTGAAAGGAATTCCCTGGGCAACCGGGGAAACTGAGGGTCCAGGTGCCCAATCATCAGGACTGTGGCTGTGGTTAGATCTGGGCCTCCTGATCCCATGGCAGTATGCTTCTCTGTCTTCCAGATGGACCGGTTGAGGAGTCCAAGCCCAAGCCCCGGTGAGCAGCATGCACCTGTGTTAAAGCCCTGGGAGCAGAAGGCCGGCGAGGGAGGGAGATGGCATGGGACAGAGGTGCAGTGGGCATGAGCTGGAGGTGTGCCAAGTATCAACTACCACATACAGCTGTACAGGCTGTGTATTTGCATGAAGATCTCTTTCTGAGTGGGTGAATTCTCTCCTACACCCCAAGATCAATCATGCACTCTGGCATGGGTGGGGCTATGTTCATCTAAAGAAAGGGGATGGACTAACCGTGTCCCTGGGGTGGACATACTCTCCTACTTGCTTCTCCTTGCCTCAGTGAGAGCCTCTGATCCTGGCCACCAGTCCCAGTTCCATCCAAGTGTCCCGCACCTTCCCCTCTTCTCGCCCCTGGAGTATCTTGCTGCAGCTCCACTCAGACCTGAGGGTGGATAGGGAACAAGGCTCCAGGGACCCACCTCACACACTCAGTGCAGCACTGCTGTGTCTGGCGCACTCCACGTGGAGGTGGACAGTCCTGCCACTGGTCCCAGATTCTCTGCTTCCCAGCTGTGCAGTTTTGAGCAAGTCACTCTCTGAGCTTCAGTTTCCTTAAATGAGATGATGCTTCCTCCTTTGTGGGTACAGCTCAGGAAGATGCTGCATGAGAGAGTGCCATGTCACCCCTGTGCTGAGCCAGAGGACCCCTGGGGTAGACATCAGTAGTGGTGTCACTCAGAACTGCCTTGAGGAAGGAGAAGGCCCTGGGGTCCCCAGCGGGGTGGCTGCTCCATCACTGCTTATTCCTTTCTCCTACAGGCTGTTCATGCCCAACCTGGTGCCACCCAAGATCCCTGATGGAGAAAGAGTGGACTTTGATGTGAGCAGTGGTGGTGGGTAGCTCAGGCCCTGCCGGGGTGGCCACAAGGGTCACAAGAGGTCTTGGATGGTGCTCAGCATAGACCAGGTCCTGTGTGTGGTCCTGGGTTCAGGTGCCTTCTGCATTGAGCAGGGGGTACAGCCTCTCAGCCCCTGGGGACCCCTACAGGACATCCATCGGAAGCGCATGGAGAAGGACCTGAATGAACTGCAGACGCTGATTGAGGCCCACTTTGAGAACAGGAAGAAGGAAGAGGAGGAGCTCATCTCTCTCAAAGACAGGATCGTAGGTGTCCAGTCACACTCCCGCTGCCCCCCGCAGCCCACCCTGTTTTCCTCCCCTGCCTCTGCCAGGGTCTCTGGAGCTACTCACCTTGCTGGATGTGAGCTGTCCTTCAGCATCGCTGCAATGGACCTGCATGCTGGTTCCTTGTGTCCCTGCCTCTTTTCCCAGCCAGCTTGGATGCTCCTTGCTGGCAGAGGCTTGTTCTGATGGCTTCTGGCTTGTGGCAGGGCCTCGTCCAAGCTGTAGCATGAAGAGCCAAACACCCGTGGTCCCATGCCGTCCCTGCCCGCTTCTCTCTTCCCCACTACAAGCAGGTGACTTGCAGTCCCAGGTCCCTGCACTGGGGAGCAGGAGGCTGCTTGATTCCTTTCTCTCTGCCTCACTTGCCCGTCCACAAATGTGTGCTCTAGGTGATAGTCCATGTTTTCGTGTCCATCTTGTCATTACAAGCAGCTGCCAGGGCTGGGGCAGAGCCAGGGTGTAGCCCTCATGGGAGACAGAAACTGCCTGTCTGTCCCCACCTGTTGAGGTCTCCCCTGAGCTGTGTTCCATGTGGGTCACCTGCTCGTGCCCTCTTATGGTCACGCTTACATCCACCTGGAGAGGGCTGTCTCTGCTGGCATCTGTGGAGCTAAGAGCAGAAGCACTGGAGGAAGGGCACCCTTGGGGGTCTCTGCATCTCAGCTGCAGGTGCCACCTCCTCCTAGACCCACATGGGACCTCTGCTCTCCCTGCAGGAGAAGAGGCGGGCTGAGAGGGCAGAGCAGCAGCGAATCCGGAATGAGCGGGAGAAGGAAAGGCAGAACCGCCTGGCTGTGAGTGACCTGGCCCAGGCAGATCCCCCAGTGCACCCCCCGCTTCCATCAGCCCCAGCCCCTCTCTGTTCATAGACAGCGAGTCAGTCAAGAGACAGCCTGCACCGACCAAGCTCCGCCATTGTCCTGGCCCTGGTAACGCACCAGGGAACAAGACCGTGGTGCTGGGCCTTGTGGACGTGATGTATGGGTCTCTCTACCCCTTCTCCCTTCCCGCAGGTTACCTGGGGACTAAGGGTGGGCACTTCCTGTGGCTGCTGATGGCTCCTCAGCAGCAGCAGGCCTTCTGGAGGGTCTCCCAACCTGCAGGGACACGGCAGCTCCCAACTGGCAAGGAGGACCTTAGGCATTTTCACATTCGTTCCGTAAACTGCTGCTTGCCCGCTCTATACCCGCAGAGAGCTCCTTGCCCAGCAGGGATTTCGCCTGGAAACACCCGCAGCTTCAGTCCAGAGTCAGGGTGTCCCACCCTTGCCCACAATGTACCCCCTTCCTCCTCCCTGAAAATCAGGAAGAGAGGGCCAGGAGGGAGGAGGAGGAGAACAGGAGGAAGGCAGAGGATGAGGCCCGGAAGAAGAAGGCTCTGTCGAACATGATGCATTTTGGAGGCTACATCCAGAAGGTGGGTGGTGGGGGTGCGGCACGGGGATCCCCAGGAGGTCAGGGGTGTCCATGAGGAATGAGGTATCTGCCACAGCAGGCACTGCAGGTTGGATCCCAGAAGGAAATTCCCAAGTGTGGCCAAGGGGAGTCTGAAGCCACCTCATGTCCAGCCCTGAGCTGGCTCTCAGGCCCAGTGTGGTTTCATGAGGAGGACCCTACTGTGGGCAGAGGCCAGAGCATAGTGTCCGCCCCACCCACCCTGAGTCCAGCAGAGCCCAGGACTTGCTAGGTGGCTGGGTGCAGTTGGAGGTCTCTTATTCCTGGAGTCAGACCTCTGGCAGGAGACCCAGCTCTGCTGCGTGTCCTGATACAGCCTCGGAGCCCTGGGTTCATCACCAGGACTTAGTGTCGCCTGTACTGATGCTTTGAGGTCAAATGCACAAAGCGTCTGCATCCTACACAGATGTGAGGGGTCTGCTCCTGGAACTGCATTCCTACTAGAAGTGAAATCGATCTTTAGGCAGCAAAGGGGATCAAAGTCTTATCTTACCCTTCCAAATTTCCCAGCTCTGACACCATGCCTACCCCTGCCCCCCTACTGTCCCCATATAGCCAGATGTTGGGCATGGCCCAAGCCCCAGCCCCATGCCCTTGCGCACCAGCCTGCTTATTCGAAGTCTGAATCACTTTCTTCTCCTGTCTCTCTGCCTTTGTGTCTCCGTCATGTTCTGCCTTCTCTTTGTGTCTTGATCTTTCTCTCTGGGTCTTTCTCTCATGGTTTCCTGGCTTAGCAAGCCCAGGTGGGTACCAAAACCTCAAAAGCCCTCTTCTTCCCCTTGGTTTTGGGAAGCTCCCTGGGAAGGGGCAGAGCCTTGTTGCACAGAGGAGAGCAGAAACTGGGCTGGCAGGGAGGAGGGACCTCGGGGAGAGAAGGAAGAGGCTGGTTACCCACAGGAGGGTGACCTGGTCCCAAGGGAACCTCTCTGAGGAATCCAGGAATGTGATGCTGTGGGGTGTTGCAGGATTCAGATGATGAGAACCTGGCCCTCTGCAGGCTTCACCCCACAACCTGGGGAGGGGGTGGAGTAGGGTGGGGTATTGGGACAGGCAGGGGTAGTCAAGGGTCTCTGCTCGCCACCTCTTACAGACAGAGAGGAAGAGTGGGAAGAGGCAGACAGAGAGGGAAAAGAAGAAGAAGATTCTGGCCGAGAGGAGGAAGGTGTTGGCCATCGACCACCTGAATGAAGACCAGCTGCGGTGAGCTGGGCAGGGTGGTGGTCGGTCCCTCTGGGAACCACAGGCCTCTGTGGCTGGGTTGGCAGAAGGCACTTCTCTCTGATGACCACCAGAGGGCGCTGCTCCCCCCACATTTCCTAAATTGCAGGGGTTGCAGGGGACAGATGGACAGCCCCGGAGGACGCCGGGCTGCGGGCAGGGGAGCAAAGCGGCTCCCCCTTCCTCCCGGTTTTCAGAACGGTGCCTCGGCAGCCCCTGGGGTCTGCTGGGTCAGGATGAGGGCGAAGGCAGATGAAGGGCCATCCTTACTCCCACCCCATTCCCTCGGCACAGGGAGAAGGCCAAGGAACTGTGGCAGAGCATCTACGACCTGGAGGCCGAGAAGTTCGACCTGCAGGAGAAATTCAAGCAGCAGAAATACGAAGTGAGCAGCACGCGGCTCCTCCCCCTGCTCCGCTCCAATTTGATGGGGTCCCGGGCTTTGCCCTTCCTGCCGCCCCTTCCCCTAAACCTCAGGCACATGTGGTAGTTTCTTACCTCCTGCACGGCTGAACCCCCTTCGCCCCACCTCAGGCCTCTAGGACCCGAGTTCATGGAACCCTAACGGTTTTGGTCTCCCCTCCCTTTTATAGATCAATGTCCTCCGGAACAGGATCAATGACAACCAGAAAGTGTAAGTTCTGAGGTCCTTTCACGGCCCACCCCCGGCTCTCAGTCCTGGTCTCCCAGCCACACCCCTCTCCTCTGAGGGTTCTGGGCTCCACCACTCTCTCCCCTCTTCTGCTACGGTCTCTCTTTGTGGGCTCCTCCTGGACCACCCTCTTCACTCCCCCTTGGCCACTGCCACCAGTAGATGGGGTGGATGGTCGGCGAGGTGTCACTCCCACCTGCCTGCGACTGCTGTCTCCTCTGCCCCTGGAGGCAGCTCCAGGCTGCTCCCCGGAACCCTCAGTATCCTCCATCCTGCCTTTTACCCTGTGGATCCCCACCTCCCCGCTCTGTGTCTCCCACTGACCGGGCCCTGTTTCCCTTGCAGCTCCAAGACCCGCGGGAAAGCCAAAGTCACCGGGCGCTGGAAGTAGAGGCTGAGCCTTTGACAAAAATCTGCTCCTTGCCGTGTCCCTGCCCTGCACACTCCTAGCTGCTGGAACCTCCTGGGCATCTAGGATGACTCCTGCCTATAACCTAGGAGCTCACCCAGCTGGATGCCAGCACTCCTGCCTGCCCCCATGCCTACACCACACCAGGAATAAAAAGCCATCGCACAGTGCACACACCAAATGGCATCTCTGTCACTTCCTCTGTGGCAAGACCCTGTCCTCCAGGGAGCCAGAGTGGCCTTCAGAGCCTTGGGGACAAGGTCCTTGGTGTCTGGACCAGGCTTGGAGGAGCTTCTGCCTACCTCCAGCTGGGGAGAGGCCGATGCCCAGGGGAGGCTCCTGCTTTCTCAGAGCCTGGGAGGGAAACACAGCCACCAGGCTTGTGAATGTGGCCCTTGTGAGTCACCAAGGAGCAGCGCTCTGGGAAAAGCACTGTCCTATCCCTTGGGGAGGGTGCATTCCCTGTGTGAGTCACTCCCGGGGACAATGGAGGCCTCTCTGGATAGTTCGTGTTTTCTTTCTCTTCCTGGCCTGGGCATGAAGGGGCAGGCATCTGAGGGCCACGGGGCCCTCAAAGGAGGAAGGAGGGCTGGTTTCATAGCACAGCTGTTCAGGCCAGCGCTGCTGAGAGGTGTGGGCTCCTCTAGGTGCCTCATTTCCCCCTTTCTGTGACCTGCTTGTCTTCTAGGATTTAAAGCTATAAACCAGGAGGAATCGGCAGGAGACAGAAACCTCATGGGATGGGTGAGCGCCTAACAGGAGCTCGCAGATAAACCCCCAAGAGGGGACATCCACGCCCATGCTCAGGCCATTCTCTCTGCCTGCCCTGCCTCCTCCCACTCTCATTTGTCATCAGACACAATACAGACATATTTATCCTCTACTATGTGCCAAGCACTGTGTCACGCTTGTGACACAGACATGAAAAGGCTGTGGTCCCGGGGCGTGGAATGCCCTGCCCATTTCCTACCCATCCATCTGCCCAGCCTTCCAATCATTCAGGAACTGTGTCTTGAGCTCTGACTGTACTAGAGGCACCATGCTGGGCACAGGGGCGCTGTGGCTGACGCAGCCAGAGCTCCCAGGAGAAAGCGGTACCATGCCTTCTGCTCAGTGTGACAGCAAGGGGACAGCAGGGGAGAAGCACAGATACTCCCCAGCTCCTGCCGGGCCAGGCACGCAGGAGGGCTTTCCAAAGGAAGCCCCAGGCGGGGCGGAGGAAGACGTCAAGGGGAAAGTGTGTGTGCATGTGGGGGGAAGTCTACAGCATCCTAGAAGCGGAGGCCAGAATGGTGTGTTTGAAGAGCTGAAATTATCAACAGAATCCAAGCCTCTTCTGGTAGAGAACAAGAAGGGCCTGGTGTAAGCAGCAAGGACCACAGTCTTTGGAGAGCTGTCACTGTGGTGTCTGGGAGCCCCACCTACTGCTCCTGGCCAGACCCCAGCCCTGCTTGCTCCAGTCTGTCAGGAAGGATGGTGGACTCAGTGTCCCAGTCCCACTACCCTTGACGGGCACTGCAACCTCCCCCTCTCTTGCCATCTTGATGAGGTGGGGGTAACCCAGAGACAGAAACATTGGGTCCAGAACTGGGACACCATCAAGTCCCCGAGGGCTGGCTCTCTACCACCTTCAGGGCCTTCAGGGCTTCAGCGGGCGGTAATGGTGCTGCTCTTCCCCTACCAGCAGTTCCTTAGGTTCAGATCATCCCTCTGTACCCGCAGATGTGGGCACCCCTAAAATCTGTACCCGAAGGTCTTCCCCAGAAGCAGCCTTTGCCTCTTGCCTTGGGCCTTCCCAATGCGTACATCCTGCTCGGTCTTTTCTCCGGAGCTCACACGGGCTGCAGGAAAGACTGTTCCATTGCGTTCCTCTTTGTGATGAGAGCATTTAGTGTCCTCTCTTTTAGCTCCTGTGGGTCCCCCTCCTATGTGGTTTCACTTTGCCTGGCTTCAGTTGCAGGGCATCAATAAGAGCAAGGGTGAGCAAAGAAGTAAAATGAGAGAGAGAGAGAGAGAGAGAGAGAGAGAGAGAGAGAGAGAGAGAGAGAGAGCCCATTCACATATTTCTCATTATAGCATTTTGTTGTAACTGTTCTATTTTGTTACAGTGGTACCTTGGTTCATAAACTTAATTTTTCCATGATTCTGGTTGCAAACCTAATTGGATGAGAACCAAATCAAATTCAATGGTTAGCTTCAATGTTGACCATATGGAGAAATTTGATTTGGTGCTGTGTGTCGTTGGGTCCCCTGTAGCATCAAGTCTGCAGAGAGCTTGGAGGTTTGTCTCTAACTGGTGTCTAAGTTGGTGGCCCTGTCCTGTTCCACTCACCAGGGAGGAAGTGAGGAGTACCAAGGGGCAGGGGTCACACCTGGGATGCCAGCCCCGGAGGGGAGCCCTTCCACAGTCAGCAAGTGTGGGTGAGGGCACAGGCCCCGTATTCTGCTCGCTGTGCAGATGGGCTGGGGTGGGGGAGGGGCTGTTCACATAGAAATGCCCCCAGATGGGTTCCTGCCTCAGGCCACCCATGCCTTCCTGAGGCTCTGGCCCAGGACTCCCAGACTCTTGCTTACCCTTGGAGGTACAGGTGAGGCTGCCACTGGCCTGGGCCTGATGACCACCCAGAAGCTGGGTAGGCTGCCTCAGGCCACCTCTGGCCACCCAGACCCCCCCCCACAGGTGCTCACAGTCCCCAGCATACCCCCAGGGACCACCTCTTGCTGGTCTCATTCCCTGCCCTGCCTTGGTCTGGTCCTTGTCCCCTGGCCTCATAGATGTCTCCTTGCCTCTCCCACATTCCCCGGGGGGAAAAACCTCTGCTCAGCCGAGTCAGGGCAGTAGGGACCCTTCCCCATACCGTCTGTGGGTTTGCTCTCCAGCTCACTCCTGTCCTGGGCTGAGCTCACTTCTGCTGTGCAAAGAGCAAGCAGCAGGGGCTCACTGGCCTGGAGTTCAGCTCTCTCTCAGCTGGAGCCCCCTGCTCTGCACCTCCCCTTCTCCTGTCACATTTCCTTGGTGCCTGCCCCTGCTCCTGGCTCTGGGTGAGCGGTGGTCTCTGCCTGAGTGCCCATCTAAACAGTGGGGTGGCACTGAATGCTGCTGCTGTCCAGGGATAACTCCTGACCAGCTCTCCCCTGGCTCCAGGGCTGGAGGAGCCCTCCTTGTGCATGGGGATTTATGGACCCCCAGAGGTCTCTCTTTCTTTCTGGGTTCCAGGCCCAGGCCCTCTGAGTGGCCAAACCACTGGGGGCTCTGGGTGGGAGGGAGCCGCTCTGCCCGCATGGATGGGGCGGAGCGCGATCCCAGGCTGTCTCCACCCCTGACTCTGCAGCCCTTTTCTGCAAAGGGAGGGGCAAGGGCTCAGCTTCTGTGGGCCCCACCCTGGGGTGGGGAGGGCCGGGCTCTCTGAATGGCTCCAGTTGGGGGAGGGCAGGCTATGGTGCCGGAGAGAGTAGACTGGACTCCAGGTTCCCACAGTGACCAGGGACACTTACCTCTCAGGGAGGTCAGCCCGCTCCACTCTTCCACTGAGGAGGAGAGCCAGTGTGGGCTGGGGAAGGGGCCTTCCAGTGGGCAAGCAGCTTACCCCTTGTCCTCTGCACAGCACACCCCCAGGGCGTACTCTGGCCCCCTGCCAGCTGCCTGTGGTCCCTACCAGCACCCCCATGTTGGAGATGAGGAAACTAAGGTTCAAAGAGTTTAGGCAACATGACAAGGCCCATTGAGTTTTTAAGTGAATTTGAACCCAGATCTATGAGCTGCTATAGCCAGGACACTTTCCAGCCTGTGGACCTTGTAAACTGAGGGACACCTCAAGTCTCCCCACAGTGCTGTGCCTGGGCCAAAGACGGAGCCTCTCGTGAGGTGGCTGAGGATGCCTCAGGGTCAGGCACAGGGCATCTGAGTACAGGGAGCCTGGAGGTGGCGTTGAAGGGCCTTTGCCATGGTACAGAGCAGTGAGGCGGCCTCACCCTTCTGGGGAGGCAACTGTAGAGCACCCCCAGGTCCTGGGGTGGTGATGGGGCTGTGGATCATGGAAGCAATTGTCAGTGGGTCACTTCATGACTGTCCAGAGTGTGTGAGCCGCAGGACCTCAGGGACATGCCCAGTCTGCCTCTGGTCTTACTTCCTAGCCAGAGGGAGGTGCTGTTTTCCTCTAACATCCTGGGCTTTCGTGCCTGGCAGTGCCTTTCCCTACTCCAGAATGCCCTTCCAGCCTCTGCCTACCCAGCTTCTCCCTGTCCCTGGGGCCTTGTTCAAGCTTCCTGGCCCTGTGCCCTGAGCACCTGTGACTTCCTTGGGGGTCCCTAGTACTGCCCTGAGACTCCCATACCTAGACCCACTCCCTCTGGCTATGGCTCTCGGAAATCAGGTCTGGTGCCCAGCCCAGCCCTCCCTCTCTGGCACCCCTACATGGCTGCAGTCCCAGCCACCTGCCCATCCTAGGTTCTCAGTCCTGCCCTGACAGGTACAGGAATTTAAATCACCCTCAACTGAAGACTCAGGAGAAAAATGTTTTCACACAGGCCCTTGGGCAGGGGTGGGGTTGCCCTGCTCCACCCTACCCCTCCCAGTCCCACCCCACACACCCAACTCCTTGGCTCTGCACCGAGTGCTGACCATAGCCACAAGCGCCAGGCCTTCTGTGTACCCCAATTGCAGAGCAGTTTCCCTGCGAAGTCTGGGCCAGCAACACAAACCCCAAGGCCATCAGGTGGGGCAGGGCTGCTCTTGAGGAAAGTCGAGGGCGGAGCACAGAGGTGGGGTGACTCCTGGGCTGAGAAGTTCTGAGGTTGTGCCGGGCGCGCAGAACAGACGGCAGGTGGGGAGGCTTGTCATCCCGTCCTCTCCCCACCTACCCTCGGTGGCCTGTTCCGGAAGCCACTGCTGGGTGCTGTTGCTGAGGATGGAGGGAGATGGTCACTTCCCTTTCACCAGGGGAAATGGACAAGCAGGAGATTTTCCCTCTGATCTTGACCCAGAGACCCTTCCTGCCTCCCTTTCACCCACGCAAGCCCATGTGAGGTCGTGCATGCTGGGCTATCGAGGAGGAGACCCTGGACATGGCTTCTAAGCCAGTGCTCGATAACAATAACAAACTGCAGAAATAATCAACTTTGGAGGAAGAAAGTTTTATTTTAATGCATCTTCATAAGGCTCATTTTGTGGTCAGCTCCATTGCTTTTGGGCCTGTGGCACGGCAGGACAGCTGGTGATGGGAGACACTGTTCACTGTGGCAGCTGGAAAAGAGAAGGAAGCACACAAGGGTCCCCATGTCCCATCTGTGGCCTTTTCCTAATGACCCAACTTCCTCCTCTGGGTCCTGACTCCCCTACAGGTCTCTCTACACCATGATTGATGGACCACTAGCCCTCTTTTTTTAAAAAAAATCATTATAATTAAAAAACATATATTAAAAAGTTTTTTATACACATTAACTTATTATATATACTATTTTTCATCTCTAAATTTTTATTTTTATTGGTACATGTTTGCATTGTTTAGTGATTATATTCATCAAGGGGAGTTGGTACAGGTACAAGACGGTCTTCATTCTTCTGTCCCCTTCCCCACATCGAAACAATGCTCACTTAAGAAATAAACAAAAGCTTCCGAGCTGAAAGGGTTCTATGCTTGTCTTACTCACATGCTATCAGTGTGAGCACTGAAACTGCCTGGTTGTCAGTGTTTCCTTTAGAAGAATTTATGATTCATCAATTCAGTCATTCTGTAAATTCAACAATATAATCCTTGTATTATGTATATCATGTGTGACCCAAGACAGTTCCTTTCCATTCAGCATGACCAGGCAAGCCAAAACGTTGGACACCTGTGTAAGTTTCCACCACTCTGTGTCCACCACTTGGAGACAAAGCCTTCTACATATGGGCTTTTGTGGGGACATATTCAATCCACACTGTAGCATTATGTTAGGTACCTACTATGTGCCTGCACTGTGCTATATAATTTATATGGGCTCTGTAATTACAGGACCTACAGAGCTAGGTCCTGCATAAAAACTCCATTTTATGCATGTAGAAAGGTACAGAGAAATTTGGAGAATTACTAGTCGTACAGGGGTTATTTTTGTTATAATTTTAAATTACGTGCATGATACACTTTCTATCAAGTTAGGCCACATGTCTGTTGAAAACAACAGAAGAGAGTATTTTAAAGAAATTGCTCTGTGGTTAGGTAACAAGCATTTGAATCATTTCTGAATGTGGAATGCAAAGTGTGTGTGCCAGTGCTCCCGGCAGGAAGCTGGTGTGGACTGACGTCCAGATCTGCCACTGGGCAGTCAGGAATTTTGGTTTCTCACTCAGATGGTGTGACTGGTGAGTCCCACGGCCCTCGCCTCGTCCCATATCTGCCATTGACCTACTGGTCTCACCTCTCATCTAGACCGAGGGCTTCTCAGCCCTGGGCCTTGGGTTGTTCATACTGGTGCTTTCTCTCCAAGACAGTTGACTGAGCAGTTTAAGAAATCATCCCCAACTTAGATGATCTGATACAGGATTTGATCATTTGGATGTCAGTTATTGGCATGATGAGAATATATGGTAAAGTAGGCACATTAGAGTGGTCCTGTCCTCTGCAGCCATCAAAGCATTTGTTACAAATCAAGACGACGGTCACTTTAGAATAAAGAGTGATTTTGATCTAAAAGGGTCATATATTTACTTCACATCCTATCAGTGTGGGTGTTGAATCTGCTTGATGGTCAATGTTTCCTTTAGAAGAGCTTATGATTCATCGATTCAGTCATTCTATAAATTCAACCTATATTTATTGAGCACATATTTAAGCCAGGTGCTAAGTTGGTGTCAGGGTGACTGCTGGGGACAGATCAAGACTGCTGTCCAGCTTTATGGGTAAAAGGAGAGTTATCAATAGACATTAAGGCGATGCACATCTAGACAGATACAAAGGTATACACACACACAGAGATACGTTCACAGCACACGCACGCACGCGCACACACACACACACGCGCGGGCGCGCACACACATGCACACTTGTGGAGAGAAACTCAGAAGAGCAGCCTGCTGCTGAGCAGGGTCCGAGGTGGACATGATTTAACCGAGGACACTGATCCGCCAGGAATCCTCAGGCTCTGCAGACGGTAGCCGGGGAAGGAATGAGAGGGCGTTGAGAGCAGAGGTGGGGCAGGCACGGGGAGCTTGCTGGGGACACAGAGAAGCAGAGTGACTGAGGTGGTTGAGGTGGCAGAGGAGTCTGGAGGGCCAGTAGGGCCGGGTCATCTTGGGCCGTGGGATAAGGGACTGGACTTCATCTAGAGTGTGATGGGAAGTCGCTGAGAATTTTAAGCAAGAGGAGAACACAGCAATTCAGATCTTAGAGAGCCGATTTTGGCTGAAGGAGAGCCTGAGGGGCAACAGGAGGACTGAGCAGGAGGTTGTGGTGTGGCCGCTGCGCAGCAAGCTGGCGGCATGGAGGCTGGGGCAATGGGGGAGAGCGGAGGGCCGGAGAGAGAGCTGAGGCGCAGCCGGTAGGTGTGGAGGAGCCGAGCACAGGGAGAACCTCCTTCCTGTGAGGTTCTGCTTAATCACCCCACCCTACACCTTCACTCTAGCACCAACCAGGCTTAGCTCTGGGCACCGGGGACTCTGGCTTTGGGTTCGGTTCTCTCCCTCTCTCTCTCTTTTTCTTTCTCTCTCTCTATTGGTTCCAGGGAACGAACTCACGACTTTGTGCTTGCAAGGCAGGTGCTTATGCCACTGAGCTAAATCCCCAGCCCCAGAGGTTTCACTTTCAACAGTGCTATTCCAAGCACTGCACAGGGCTCCTAGGATGCTGGATTTTCTGCCAGATGGGGATCAGGGTCTGTGCAGAGCCCAGGCCAGCAGTGTGTACAGCCCTAGACCCAAGTACCACCTTGTACAACCAGAGGGGATCATTTGGAATGGGAAGAAGTGGGCAGACAGTTGCTCATGTACAGAAGGCCTGGCTCTCCCTGGGACCAGAGCCAGGGGGGTGGCAGCAAGGTAATGAGGTTTCACTGCACTCCTGAGGGGACAGAATGGCAAGGATCATTGCTTCCCCTTATGGGCTCAACCTTGGGAGCTGTAAGAGAGGGGCTTGATGGTGTGCTGTCAAGTCAGTGTTCCCAAAGAAAGCAAGGCGCATGGCAGGAGTGGGCCCGCTGGGGGTGCGGAGGCAGCCAGAATCCTGGAAGGACCCGGTGTTTCCTCTGAGCAGGAGAGTGGGAAGGGGGCCCTGTGAGAAGTCATCCAGCCTGGTTTGGGGCAGGCAGAAGGAGAAGGGAGCTTTGAATGAATGGGAACTGAGGTTTGAAATGGAGGCAGATAAAGTCTTACAAAGTAAAATGTGTCATCTGTACAAGTCAAAAGCCATGTCAGTCTTGGGACCTCTGATATATCCCATCAGGCCACCCCACAGTCCACAGGACCCAGAGCACTGTTGGTAGCAGTTACTAGAAAAAAATGGAAGTTTTTTTTACAGGAAAACTTCCCTCCCCTAGGTCTTACTCTCCCTCCCTGGGGAGGCCAACCTGGCCACCAAAACTGGCCTGTATTGACCCCTTCTCTCACCCTTGGTTGTTTTTACTTTTTTTTTTTTTTTCAAGACAAGGTCTTGCTATATAGTTCAGATTGACCTTGAACTCATGGCAATCCTCCTGCCTCAGCTTCCTGATTGCTGGGATTACAGGTGTGTGCCACCACTCCCAACTTTGCATTGAGCTATAACCCCAGCTCTTTTTAATTTTTTATTTTGAGGCAGGGTCTTGCTAAACTGTGGAGGCTGGGCTCAAACTTGCTATCCTCCTGCTTCAGCCTCTCTCTGTTTTTCTTTTTATATATGCTATAT
Source organism: Hydrochoerus hydrochaeris (assembly GCA_004027455.1). Lineage (NCBI taxonomy): Eukaryota > Metazoa > Chordata > Mammalia > Rodentia > Hydrochaeridae > Hydrochoerus > Hydrochoerus hydrochaeris. The sequence continues at coordinate 100,384 of PVLA01004871.1, forward strand.
ATCTTCTTCATCTTTGTGTTTTTGTCTGCTTTCTTTTCCACTTGACTGCAAGCTCTGAAAGGTAAGGGATTTGTCTGTTTGTTCTCTAGGAACATGTGGCTGTCAATGATCACTGACTGACTGACTGAGTGAATGAAGACTTTCTCCTCAGGAAGTTGAGGTCCTTTACTGAACAGGACACACACAGGCACACACAGAGTTTGGAAAGAGCAGAGAGAGAATCTTACTGCTTAGAAAGATGAGCAGAGAGATTTAGGGGCCCCAGGGCAGGGAAGATGGGTGTTTGATAATTTGAAGAATTCAGCTGATGGAGAAAGAGGTCAGGGTGGTGCTGCACCTTGAAAGAATGTGGCAGGGGGAAGCTGGCTTTCACGAGGAAGAGGCTGGGCTCTCCTGCCACACCTGCTGGGGGTGCGGGTAGCAGGGAGTGGGAGGTAGTCACATGTACCCCAGAATCTGCTCCCTCCAAGGGTGTTTCAGGGCACAGACTCTGTGTTCAATCCCAGCTCCACTGTACCCTTGCCAAATGGCTTTGTCAGGTTTACTGAGTCTTTCTTTACCGACACGATGGGAATGACATTAGGGGTGGCCTCGTGGGGTGTTGCGGGATTAATGAGCTTGTGAAGCTGAGCGGTTAGAGCAGTGCCCGGCACATGGTAGACACGCAGGAGCAGCTGGTGTTACCTTTGCTGGTCGTTCCCAGTCTCCATTCTTTCCCCTAGATTGTGGTGTCACCCCCTTCCCACCTCCCCATCGGCTCCCCTGTTGGGTCCCCCCTCCTTCCTCTAGGCAGCCCTGGGACAGAGAAACTGGTTTCCCCTGGTGGCCCCAGTTGGCTCGTCCGGCCTTGCCTCGTGCTGCACGTAGTCAGGCAGTGCCAGGAGCCCGGGGGAAGGTGCTTGCAATCCCCATCTAACCCCAGGATGGCAGAAGCCTCTTCTGAAGAGGAAGGCACATGCAGCACCAGGCCACCACACCCCTCTTTGTACTCAGGCTGTGGGTCTGCGAGTGACCGTGCCCGCTGCTGGGCCTTAAAGCTCATCTTCCTTCCTGCTCCTCACTTAAAGTCCTGGCCCAGACTCCTCTGGCTCACTTGGCCCTTTATGGCTCCAAACCCCCTCATGACCACACTGCCCGCCATCCTCACTATTCTGCGGCCCAGGTTTGCTTCCCCGCATCTCTCCCTCCAGGCCTCCCTGTCTTACAGGTCTGCCCTTCCAAGAAGGCTTCTGGGGTTGGTCAGAACTGTGCTACTCAAAGTGGTTCACAGAGTGGCGGAACCTCGGAACCTGCCTCTCACAGGACCTCCAGACCCGCACGCATGTTACCGTAGAGTGTGATTGTACTGGGTTCTTCTTGTCTCAAGGACCTGCTGATCTGCAAAGACAGACTCTGGGGGCCTATGAGAGCTGGCACCACTCAGCATAGGCAAAGGAGAGAGTATTTCAAATTCTGTAAATGCTCCCACGGACCTGGCCCTGGCTAACATTGTGGATGTACTTTCCACCAGCCTGTGCAGCTGGCTGAGAGTGGGAGTCCCAGAATATCCCTTGCAAGCTCATGAGTTGCACCCAGTTTGAAGAGACAGAAATTTCTCATGGCGGTGCCACTTAACAGGCCACAGGGCTTCCCCAAGTGCACAGGCCAAGTTCCAGAAGGTGCTGTGCTTGGGATCCCCGAAACTCCTTTCAGGAGTAAACTGCAGGGTCTGTGTGTAGCAGCCCAGCCTGGGCTCTGAGAGCCACACTCTCTGCTAAAGTGCCCTGTGGTGAAGGAAGTGAGGCAGGGAGCACACACGCCAACCCTCTCCCTCTTTTCCCTGCCGTGACCCAGCAGCACATTAAAGCTTCCGAGACTCAGAGTAAAGAAATCCATTTACTGAGTTCAAACTTGGGGGTTCTCGTGCCTCAGTCTCAGGGTTCTGGGATTACAGGTGTGCACCACCAGGCCCAGCTGCTAAGTGTTTTATGTGAGGCTCTTTTGTTCTTTTGCTCCACTTCCAAGTGAGAAGCTTGGCGTTGGGTAGGAGCTGTCTGATATACTGGGGCTAGAGCTGGTTTCTTTACCAACCTCTACTCCTGCGTGCTGTGCTGTGAAGCTGAGCTTCTGCTCTGGGTATCAAAGGCTACATGTTCCTTCAAGCACTCCAGCCTGGCCCCCGAGCTGGAGTCCCTGCTGACGAGCAGACTGTTGCTGCAGGCCGATGGCTATTGAACGGAAGGTGCCTTCTCCACCCAAGGAATGGAGGGGAGGACTTCTACAAACTTGCTCGGGCGGTATCTGTGGGGAAGCCCTGTTGCCTCGCCCATCTGCAGAGGTTTCTAGCTAAACCCTGGCCTGGGCTTTTGCTGACATTGTGGTTAGATGGAAGGTGGAGCTGGCAGGGCCAGTTCTGATGGCCTGACTCACTGGCTTCTTCAGCCTCTGCCTCCCGCCATGGGAGGAGAGGAGGTGTGGTTGAGGAGGCTGCTCAGGGAGGGTGTGGGAATCTGTACAGGAATGCCGAGCTGTGGGCTCCTCAGCCTGCTCAGGTGGCTAGGGCAGGCTGGGGCCAAGGCCTGGGTTTGTGGAGATCCCAGGGAAACTGATGGGCATGGGAAAAGGAGACTGGGTATAAGGAGCCCGGAGCGAGAATAGCAAGGTATCAGCACAGTGTGCCTGTGTTAGAAGGACCCTGGGCATCCCCTCACTTGAGCAGAGAGGAAACTGGCACAGAGGACTTTCCAAAGGCCCACATCTATTGTGGTAGAGCTGGTATATCCTGATGACTGCTCTGAGACCTCACTTTGGGTGACTTCTGGGCTCCCTCCCCAGCCAGAACTGCTATTTTTAGAAGGACCAGAGAATACATTTATCCCAAAGCTGGGCCCAGGTACCCTGGGAAATTCCATTTCCAAATATCAACACACACCACATCCTTCTCTCTCCAGTTTCCCGAGGGGGTTCCTGACATAGGCTGAAGGCCTGGGGTCCCACACAGTCCAAAGAAACCTTCCTGTATGTTTCCAGGATGGGAACCTGGAGACCCGAGCAACTCGGTTTTCAAACTTGGCAGAATAGACTAGAAGCAAATGGCTGCAATCTGATCGGTTCCAGCCACCCTGTACTTGATGTTTGAATTAATGTAAGGGAGGATGAAGTCACTTGCCCTTTTCAGAGTTCTAGTTCTGAGGACAGTGACAAGACAGTAAGGAGGACACTAGACTAAGCCCTCCTGGGATGGTTGGAGAAACTGAAGAAGTTTAGTTTTGTTATGAGAAAACTCAGAGATACATGACGGCTGTGTTCAGATGCTGGAAGGATGGTTATGGGCGAGGGAATGTGGCCTCCTCCCTGTGACTCCAGGGAGTAAAGACAGGGCCTGAGAGCGGAAGCCTTGGGACAGTGATGGTGAAGCTTCTAGAGCTTTCAATGATACAAACAGCCCACTGTGGCACACGTACCATAGGTTCACCACCACAGCCCTGGGAGCTTAAAGCTGGAGCCTCTTCAGAGACAGTCTGATAATCAGGACACTTTGACCTCTCTTCCCCTGCGGGGCTCAGGGGTGCTGCTTGGCCAAACTGGAAAGCTCTCTGCACCTTCCAGGCCCAGATGGAGAGGGATCTGGGAGACTTCAGGCCAGTTCACCGTGTCACTGAATCAACACCCAGAGTCATTCTCAGCTCAAGGCATGTTGAGCACCTCTCCTCACTGTACACCACACTGCTGTTCAGGGGACACAAAGCAAGCAGTTGTCAACCCTGCCTACAAGGAACTCATTTCAGAGAGAAGGCAGTTACACACACACACACACACACACACACACACACACACACGCCAGGGCACAATGGGGACCTTGACCCAGGTACACACATGCAGGTCCCAGGTACACACACGAGTAGGGTTTGGATGGGCAGAGACAGGGGATGGGTGTATCAAGCAGGAGAAATAACACAAAGCCAGTGGGGAATGCGCGGGCGTGTCGCATCTGGGGAGATGGCTGCTATGGGTGAAGTCTAGGGAGGGATGAGAAGGAGCAGGAGGCAGAGGACAGACTGGGGCCAACCTGGAGAGCTTTGGGAGACACCTGAGGTAAGGGTTCTAGCTACAAAACGCCAGGCGTCGGCGGATATTTGCAGGCAGAGGAAGGATGTGATCAATATTCCTTGTCAGGTCACTTGTTGGGTCACACGCATGATGGCTAGGGAGGTGTGTGGCTGGACCAGGAGGTAGGAAGGCTGGCCAGCCCACTGTAGTAGAGACCAGGCCCACAGTATGATTATTCTGGTGGCCCACATTCTACTCACAGCTGGGCTCTATATTCACTCCCGCCTGTGGGTACTGGCTCTTGGTGATGAGCAGAAAGGAGAGAATGTAAAGGCGAGGCCAGGATTTCATGCTTGGGAGACCGAGTGGGTGGTGATTTCACTAACCTTTGTCTTTTGTTTCCAAAAGCAAACAAATCAAAATACATGTTTCTCTGACGAGGGAAGAAGGGAAGGCCCAGGGAGGCCAGGGGAACAGGAAGCCACTCTGAGGGGCGGCCATAGGAGGCCTGAGGTCTGCTGTGTGAGTACTCTGCTGTGGGACCTCGGTTTCCCCTGAGTCAGTAGCAATAGCAGACATAGCACCTGGCTCTGGCCTAGACCCGGCCCTCTCTTCTGCTTCTTCCTTGCACAACTGTTTCTCACACCCCATTACCTGTTGTGAGTCTCCCACACAAGCTAGTAGTGGATACCATGGCATATCCCAGTGTCCCATGCCAGCCTCCAATGAGACCCACACCCTAGCCCCAGAGGGAGATAGCGTGAACACCAGATGGAATATTAATCCACAGGGCTCAGACCTGGAGATCACTACAGGTGACGTGGATAACTCCTCTCAGGCTAATCTCAGGCCAAGGCTTGTTGTGGGTTATCCTTCAAGCATTTGGAGGCGAGCTCACCCCTCTCACTATTTGCTGTTTGTGTACTGACTGGTGACTGCTGCAGGTGGGTGCTTGGTGGAAGCAGTCCAGGGCTTTTCTGGAGCCTTAAATCAGTTTAAACAAACACTTCATGTTGTCACACTCCACTGCTGCTGTCCTTGTGATGGCAGTCACTGGTGTACCCTCTCCTTCTTTATTAGATTAAAATTTATGGACTATCTATAACCATTCCTTTTCACACATCCCTAACTCTCTTGCTTCATTATACCTGCCCAGTAAAACCTCTGGTTAAATACTATGTTCACTTACTTTTCACCTGCATTTGTGTGGTAGCAAAATGGGTAGAGAATATATGAGCCTAAGCTCAAAAGTCAGCCTTTAAATTCATGCCCAACGACCTCAGGAGAATTCTCAGTACTGCTTGCCATTCCTTCTGTGTTTTGTTGGCTCTTTAGTTTTCCTACTCTTACAGAAAACTATTTCATGCCTTTACCCTCATTCCAAATAGCTAACATGTTCTCCTCTGTCCTTACTGTCGTATACTAACAGGCCCTCCTAGCTCATTAAGAACATGAAAGCAGTGTAAAGAGAACTCCAACCAGCGCCCCCAACTGTATCTCTGTGACTGTAGGCGAACTGTCCGCAAACCACCTCAGGCCAGCCCTGTACTGTGTACCAAGTTCCAACCTCTCTTGTCTACCCAGAGACTCCACGCCAGCAGCTCTTTCCTCCTTCTCTTCTTGGATCATCAGTGTCTCCACCCCTGCTGGATTATTCTCATCAGAACATAAAACATGCATTCACGGAACAAAAGGCAAATCTCAATGCCACGTCTAACGCCCCCTCTCAAACAAACCCCCTAATTTCTTTCTTTTCTTTAAGAAAAACTTCTCAGAAAATGGCCAGTCCTCATGCTCTTTAATTCTTTTTCTGATACTTTCTTTTGAACTCACTGCAGTTAAATGTCACTCAACCCAAATTGCTCTTTCTAAGGCAGTGATGTATGAGACTTGATAGTCAGGTTTCATTTTCAGTGATAGTGGAGTGGATCCCATCAAACCATCCTTTCTGTAGACATCAGCTATACATTTTGGACAGAGTAAAAAATAACAGATACTTGTAGACATTGGAAAGTGACCCAAACAAGCAAAATCTGCAGGGGAGCCGACACTTAGAAGAATACAATTGCACTGGGAAGTTTTCTGTTTTATAGCTTTTCACCCAAGGCTGGGATATAGTGTGTTCCTTGCAGGATGTCTAACATTCACATGGAAGCACGCAGTCTTACTGCTTTAAAAACCAGGGAGAGAGTTTGAAGGAGGAGATGTTTGAGGCAAGTTCTGAATATAAATTCTGCCTAATCTCTGACTGACTCTTTGACTATGTATGCGTGGAGGAGAAATGAAGCAGCCCAACAAAACCGAAAAGAACTGAATAGAGATTTTAGGTGGTACTCACCGCAAGGGAAGAGAATTAGAAATTTGAAGTTAGTAATTGCCTGATAGAACAAAATACTGACAGCTTTCAAAGGAGTAAAGAATAGAATCTAGAAGAGATCCAAGGTACTATTTGTGACACTCAGGGTGAAATCCACAAATACTAACATAACAAGAAATAAGAATATTTGTCCCAGAGTTAAGAGAAAAGGCAATAAGAGAGGCCTGATGATGAAATTATTTAGATATTAGAATTAGTGGGCCAATATCTTAAAACAGAAGTTATGATTTTGCTAAAAGATATAAAAGAAAATATATTTGTAATGAGTAAATAAATAAATAATAAATATTGTCAGAGAAGTATAAATTACTAAATAAGACCAACTCAAAACCAGAAAATTACAATACCTAAATGAAAATTTCACTGGATGGACTCAATGAACATTCAAAATGACAAATGACAGAGGTGTCAGTGAACCTGAACTCAGATTAATAAACATGGATGAATCTGAATTGCAGAGAACAACAATAAACAGTCACTCAGTGACTTGTGGAATGATATTAAAAGACTATCATACTTGTAATCGGAGTCCCAGAAAGAGAAAAAAAGGGAAGGAAAAATAACTGAAGACATAGCGGCCAAACATGGTAAAAGAAAAATCTCTAGAAAGGTTTATACAAGGAAAATCATTTTACTATCAAACTATTGTGCACAAAACCAAAGATAAAGATAAACTCTTGAAATCAGAGAAAAATGATACAACAGACGGGTAAAATGATGCAAATGAATGCTAAATTCTTATCAGAAATAATGGGAGTAAGAAGACAGTGAAATAGTATCTTTAAAGTAGTAAATGGAAAAAAGACACAGTCAATTAGATCCTCCCACCCCGAGGTCCTGGGGATTAAACGATGGCCTTCATACTGAGCTATACATTTAGGCCTAACTCTCTAGATTGACCATGCTGGGCTCAAACTTGTGATCTTCCTGCATCAGCTTCCCAGAGGGCTGTGATCACAGGTGTGAGCCACCACACTGGGTCAGAATTCTATATCTAAAAAAAAAATTGTCCTTGAAATATGAAATTAAAATGCAGACATTTATACCTTTTTTTGGTACTGTGAACTGAACTCAGGACCCTGCACTTGCCAGGCGGGGGCTTGTGCTGCTGTGCCGTATCCCCATCCCAAAATAAAGTTTACATTTCGGGGTAAATGTAAACTAAGCTATTTCATTGCTGTTGGACCAACACAACAAAAAATGATAAAGGAAATTCTTCAGATGGAAGGGAAATAATACAGAAAATGCGAATCTTCAAAAAGAAATGAAAAGCAGCAGAAATGGTTAGTATTAAAGACTACTTTCTTCTCAGATTTTTCCAAATGCAGATGATATTGTAAACAAAAATTACATTTTAGCCAGGCATGGTAGCACATGCCTGTAGTCCCAGCCCTGGGAAGGCTGAGGTAGGATGATCCCTTTAAGTTTGAGGCTAGCCTGGGTTACAAAATGAGTTCCAGGCCACCCTGAACTGCATAGTAAAACCTGTCTTAAGACGACAAAAAAAAAGTTTACAACAGTTTATTATGGAGTTTGCAGTATATAGATATACCTACGACACTCTGGTAAATAGGAAGAGGGCGGGCAAACAGGCCTATCTGGGTTAAAGGACCTTACAATGGTTCCCACTGTAAAATGTTTATTTTACTGAAATACAATGAGGCAAGCAACTTCTCATTTTCATGTAATCTGACTTATTAAAAATCAGTTTAATTCATATCCTTCAATTAGTGGTATTGCTTTTTTCTTGGCAGGTGTTGTGCTACTGAGCTATATCCCCTGGCCCTGGTATTGCATTTTTCTATAAAATGTAAGGCAGAAAAACATTTCTCCCTGTTATCTGCCTAAGAAATGAATGTGATAATTCATGGTCCTATCTGCTACCTCTAGGACCCATATTTTTTTAAAAAGTGGCACAATATTAACTGTAGACATTGTGATGATTTAAAAATGTATATTGTAATCTCTGGAATAGTCACAAAAATTACAAAAAAAAAGGTAGAGCTAAAAATTATACTAAGTATGACATTTAATATACTGTTATTCCAAATATTAAAATGGAACTCAAAAAATATTTAACCCAAAAGAAATAAGCAAAGAAAGGAAAAACCAAAAAGGCCAAAAAGAGATTTGACAGTCAGAAGCCAAACAGTAAAGTGGTAGACTTAAAACTCAGTCACATCAATAGGTACATCAGATGGAAATTAATTAAACATTCCATTAAATGCAGAGATCATCAAAGTAGATAAAATAAGGGTAAACATCAGCTATTTGAGATCTATAAGTGATGCATATTTAATTTAAAGACACAGGTTGAAAGTAAAAAAGATGGAAAAAGGTGTCGGATACAAACAGTATCCACAAGAAACTGGAGTCTAAATTAATACAAACTACAATAGATCTAAAAACACAAAGTATCATCAGAACAGGAACTTTTATGATGACATTCATTGAGAAGGCGCAGCGTGCAAATATATGTGTACACTCAATAATTGTAGAGTGCATGTTTCAACTGTGCCGATTCTGTCACCGAGAAAATATGCTAGGCCATAACATAAACGCCATCATCTCTATAAACTCAAAAGGGCCAAGTTATAGAGTACTTCCTTTGAGCATAATAGAGTCAAAACAGAGATAAATAAAAAGAAAACATTTAGAAATTTATAAATGTTTAGAATTAATACTCTTCTAAGTAACCCGTGAGTCTAAAAAAATCACAAAGGAGTTGGAGAAAATATTCTTAACTAAATAAATAATGATAATATTATATAGATCAATATTAGGATATATCAAAATGTATGAGTTGCTGCTGAAGCACTGGTGATAGAACTTTAAATATATAAAAGGCTTAAAATAAATGATTTATGTTCCTACTTTAAGAGCCTGGAGGGGGGTGCTAATCAGACAGTGTGGTAGCAGTGCTATTTTCTGGGCTTTTGCTGTCCTGGGACAGGACATCCGATGAATGTAGAAATTCAATATTTATTTAAGGTTTTAAAAACAGAAAGGGACCAAACATGGTGGCACATGCCTGTAATCCCAGCACTGGAAGGTAGAGACAGAAGGATCACTGTGAGTTTGAGACCAGCTTAGGCTGCATAGTGAGTTCCAGGCCAGCCTGAACTACATATCGAAACACTGTCTCAAAAAAAATTTTTTTTTCCTTTTCCTGCACAGCTCCTCCAGCATTTGTTGTTTTTGATTTCTTGATGATAGCCATTCTTTCTGGGGTGAGATGGAATCTCAGTTTTGTTTTAATTTGCATCTCTTGAATGACTAGTGATGCTGAATAATTTTTTTGTGTACTTATTTGCCATTTGTATTTCTTCATCTGAGAAGTGTGTCTTCCTCTCACATGCCCATTTCTGGATTGGGTCTTTGAGTCTGGGGGATCTGATTTTTGTCAATTCTTTATGTGCTCTAGATAAAATTTTTTTATCTAAGGGACAATAGGCTGAAATTTTTTTTACCACTTTGTGGGTTTTTTCACTTTGTTAGTGATTTCTTTTGCTGTGCAAAAGCTTTTTATAAGATGAGATCCCAGTTGTTATTTGAAGTCTTTCCCATGCAGTCTGGGTTTTGTTCATGGACTCTATCTACACCTATATCTTCAAGATTTCTACCTATTTTTCTCTTCCAGTAGATTTAGTGCTTCTGTTACTTGCTTCAAGAACTTCAGGCCCAGAATAGACTGGTCCAGTTAAGGACACACCTAACTCTGCTTTTCCCACAAGAAACCCCTTCCCTTCTTGCCCAGAGCGTTCCTATATTATGGAAAACAATTATTTTTAAGTGAACTTATTTAGAGCGACCTGCCTGACAATGTATTAACCAATCATGTAATAGCCTGTCACCTGCTTTGTACTTTCTGCTTCAAACCATATTCAAACTGGACTCAATATTGACCCTGAGCTGGCAATTTGGAACTGATTCCCACCAGCTCATTAGATTAATAAACATTGCCTTCTTAATTCCTCGGTGCAAAGAATCTTTCATCCGGTTTGATATTTGTTTTTATGCCACAAAATCAGCAGTCAACAGAAGATTCCATCAACAGTTGAATTCTGCAGCACTGCGGCTGAGAAGAAGACTAAAAATGTTCTACACCTTCTGGCTCCAATTACCTGTATAGAAAGCTCAGCGGACAGTCTGTCTGCTGAGTCTCCAGTCACATTATTTGCTGCAAGGAAAAACACTGGATGACTTCCTCCCTATACTAGATAGGAGAATAGAACTTTCAATTGCTGCAGTCATGGCCAGGGAGAAGCTATTGTACTTTAACATGCAGTATGTTGGAGATATGTTTACTACTGAAGAGTCATTATTATTTGGGAGCTGGGGTTCTTATAATGATAAAAGTAATGTCATTTCCTTTCTACATAATGTGTATTCACAGACCTATTTCATGTACTGGACCCCTGGTTGCCTTGTCTTAATAAATATCTCAGGTTAAAAAAGAAAGAAAGAAAGAAATGAAAGGGAGCCTACACAATAGATCCTGCAGACTTTTTGTTTTTTAATCAGGCAACATCAGTCTGTTATGCTGGAAGCAGAGCAGTGCTGGCCTCCTGGAAGCAGGGGACATGTGTGTTGCTGGGGATACGCATGAGGGCCTTCTGAGGTGATAATAACTTTCTGCATTTTGATAGATTTTGTGTTACACAGGTGTGTGTGTCTGTTAAAACATATTGAATACAGTCGAGCTGCATGAACTTTGGTGAGTGATGGGAACTGTATTCCCCAAACTGGGAGGACTGGCTGGGCAACATTTTGGAGTTGGGCAGGGGTGGCTTGAATCAAAACCCAAGACAGTGTCCACTGATGACTCCTAGTCCAAAGCAGATTGGTGGGATCTGCTTGGGCAGGGCCATGCCCCTCGTTGAAACCCAATAGCCAGGGACGAGGCTTTTCTGGGCCAGTGGCATCCCCAGGGAACACACAAACTTGCTGAAGCATAAACTGGTTGACTGGAGTAGGGGGAGGAGTCAGCTCTCAGAATGCAACTCGCAGATCCACAGCAGACTGGGGGGGCAGTACTTCCCTAGCAAGTGCACAGCAGAAAAAACTGTAAGCAATATGGAAGGCCCAGAGACCTCCACCACCCACCTGTCTGAAGGGTGCTGAAAACATGACAAGACAGAGAAAGAGCAAAAGGTCCCCAACTGTGGAACCAGGGAAAGTGAGTCCAACAGAGGTAAATGCAGAGGAGGTTGAGAGCAGCAAACCTGTAATGTCAGAGACAGCCTCATCGGAAATAAAGAAATACATCTGTGACCTCATCGTCAAATTTAAATCTGAAATTCTAACTCAGGTGAAGCAAGATATAAGAAGATTAACAAAAGAAGTCCTGGGTAATCCTCAAGTAGGCACAAATGAAAAAATAGAGGAACCCAGAGAAAGGAGAGAAGCCTTTGATGAAGAATATAAACAAAATCTAGAATGTATGAAACAGATCCAAAGAGAATATCAGGAAATTAAAAACTCCATTGAAACCTGGCAAAACCTTCTAACAGAAACTAAACACAAACTTTCAAAACTTGAAGATAGATTTGCAACATATGATCGCAAAAGGAAGGATCTCTTAAAAATAACAAGGAACCAGGAAGCAACAATACAAAGGCTAGAAGATGAAAAGAGGATTTATAACCTAAGAATAAAATATGTGAATGAAGATACAGCAACAAATGCAAATGAAATAAAAAGTCTATTCACAGAAATAATTAAGGAAAACTCCCCAAACATAGGTAATGGAAGTGAAGTTCAGATAAATGAGGCATATAGAACTCCAGCCAGCTACAACCAAAACAGATCTACACCCAGACATATAATAATCAGGATCCCAGAAATCTATCACAAAAACAGAATATTAAAAGTGGTCAGAGAAAAGAAACAGATTACCTATAAAGGAAAACTCATCAAAATCACAGCAGACTTAATGCAAACCATCAAATCAAGAAGAGCTTGGAGTGAAATATTCCAAGCCCTGAAAGAAAATAACCTCCAACCTAGAATGATGTACCCTGCAAAACTGTCTCTCAAAATTAATGGAGAGACAAGATATTTCCACGACAAAGAGGAACTGGGGGAGTTTGTGACCACCAATCCAACCCTGCAAAGAAATACTGAAGGACATTCTAGAGAAAGAAAACAAAATCACCAGGGTTCCAGGAATAATGGCAGAAAGGCCTCAAAGAAAGGAGCAGACAGTGGAATGAAGGAGAAAAGTAAACAAATAACAACAGAAAAATAGCATGGCAGAGATAAGTCAGAGAAGATTGGTTATACCACTGTTTTATCTTGACTGATTTTATTTGAATCTGGTATGCTTGAGAGTGTCGAGTCTGAGTGTAGGGGCAACTACCCTGAAGATGACAGGACTCAATAGGATACCCATTCTGGTTTGATTGTTAACTGCCTTTGAAGTCCTATAATGTCTCCAATGTTTAGATTTTATTAATAGGGTAAAGCAATGCCAAGTTTATATTATATTTGACAATATAGACAATTTTATTGAAAATAACAAGAGACATCATAGTGACTACTGTAGATCACCTAGTGTTGTGTTTTTGTATGTTCTTTTCATTTCGTATTTCTCTAGGAATTTGTATTGCTGACTTGTTTTGATTTGTTTCTGCCTCTAATACAGAAAGGCTAGGTATATGTGCAGAGACTTATACATGTGTAGAACTTCTAAGTAGTTTATGAGGATGGATTATAGTTATTGTAAAGAAAAAAAGGAAAAGAGAGTATTCTAAAGGATATAACTGCATGTATGTTTGAGTGTGTGGAATTAATAACCATGTTGCTAAAGTTTTAGTTGTATGGATGAGCAAAACTGACTGCAGTCTCACTGTTTGGATGTCCACTTTGTGGACTTTACTTTAGTAACTTGAACAACTGCATCTAAGAGGAAAGTGTGTAATTATCAACTAGTGACTTTTTACTGGTTACTGTTTTTGTTTTTGTTTTGTTTTTGAGATTTTGTATTGTTTCTACCCTCTTTCTCTTTCAAATTTTTTTCTTTAATAAAAAACATTTTTTATAAAAAAAAGCAAGAGGAGGAATAGAAAGTGCTCTAAAAGAGATAACTGTATGTATACTTAAGGGTGTAGGATTGATAACCATGTTACTAAGTTTCTGTTGGAATGGTGAACAGAACTGTTTGCAGCCTCACTGTTTGAATGTCCACTTTGTATACTTTAATTTTGTAACTTGAACAACTATATCCAAGAAGACAATATGTAATGTATCAAATAGTGATTTCTCACTGTTTATTTATTTTTTTTGAAATTCTGTATTGTTTCTACCCTTTTTTCTGTTTTACTTCCTCCCTCTTTAAATAAAATTTAAAAAAAACATATTGAATAGTACACTGAGGATTCATGCATTTCATTGTATTAAAATTTTACCTAAAAGTGGGGAGGCAGAGGAGGGATTTAGAACTATACATCCAGTGCTTGGCTTTCAACCCTCACACGCATTCCTCAGGCTCCTCCCCATCCCTCTTCCCTCAATACCGCTCTGCATGTCTTCCCAGTGTCTGTGCTCCTGGGTCGCTGTTTCTTTCCACTTCCTTTAGGGGGCGCTCCAAAGACTCTGACCTGCTTTTCCCTTCTGTCTATCTCTCACCATCATCTCAGTCACTCTCATGTTTTACAAGCTTTCAGATCTTTGCTCAAAGATGTCAGGATCCAATCATTCTAAATTCTCTTTAGAAAGTAAGGGTATCTGACACCAGTCTGTTTCCTGCTGTGTCATGGTCACCAGTGCTGAGCTACAAGAAGTGTCCTACTCAGTATATGACTCTTTATGGGACCTCTACTCTGTGCTCACATGGTTCCAAGTGCTGTCTCAGATCCATGTGTGTGTGTGTGTGTGTGTGTGTGTGTGTGTATGTGTGTATCTATCTTTAGAGAACTGGAGCTCCCACCAAGAATCTCTTGTCTGGGCAGTTTCTCTTGCCTGTGTTGTGTTTCTGTCTTCTGTGTTAGATGCTATTTACCCAGAGGATTTTGGAGCAGAAATGTGCAAATACTACTTTCCAAGGAGATCTCTGAAGGCTCTTCTATTTTCAGCCCTTTTGTGGATCAGTCCCAGAGGAAAGACCTTTGTCCCCAGCCCCTGCCTGCCCCAGCACCTTTGGCTTCAGCGTCCTAGACATCCTTCCATTTGTCCAGAGGACAGGAAACTCTGTTGGGGTCAAGATCAAAGACTTCCCTATAAGGGCTTTGAGCCAGGCAGACATGGGACCAGGCAAGATGAGCTATAAGACACAAAGAGTTTCCGAGGCTGAGTGACCCCTTTCAGAGTCCAGAGTGGCCAGGAAGTGGGTTTGATCTTTTCTCATTCTCAGGAGTCAGTGGTGTTTCTGCCCTGAGAGGTGTTTTAGAGGAGAAGAACTATTTCCCCAGATGTCCCTTGAATTAAAAAAGGAAAGGTGAATAGTTAGTAATGAGTGAGAGGTAGGTTCTTGTCCTGATCTTAAACCCAGATTACAGAAGGTGCGAAGATTAGAGATAACTAATGAGTTCCAGCGTCCACCACTGCTGATGGTCACCTTGTCAAAAACTATACCTGTCCTCGACTGCCATCTGTCCTTCAGAAAATATGGGTCCTAGAATGCAGGAGTGTGAGTCTCAGAGGACCCAGAGCAGCACACATGGGTTCAGTTTCCCTTTTGAGAGAGGTGCAGAGAGCAGGGTTGCAATGTCCTTGTGTGGAGGGTGGCATTAGCCACCTGGAGGTGCAGAAGCTGCAGAGATTTTCATTCATTTATTATCCCACCAGCTGGGAAACTTGTCGATGCTCAGCTATGGCTCTGGATTGTCAGAAGTGTGAAGATCTTTCTGTGTACGATGTCCCTCTGGTCCTCCACTGGTGGAGCTACCCAGCTCTGGGGTGTTTCCCAGAGAGGACTCAAGTGTCTCTAGGTGACAGGCAGGATGCTGAACCTGCAGCAGTTTCCAGGACAAAGGGTGGCCTGCTGGGGTCATTGAGGCGGTTGTTTTTGTTTTTGTTTTTTGCCCTGTGGCTCTCTCTGGCCTCATTCACCTCAGGTTCTAATTAACCAAACCAGCCAGCCCCAGCCCAGCTGATGCACACACAGTACTTTCTGACATCTGATAATACGTGAGCTCAGATTTGATTTATCGGTGTGTTGCTCAGCTGCCACACTCGCGTGAGGTACAGTCGTGTGATGTCTCGTGCCCCTAACTATTGCGCTGTGCACGGTTTTCTCTCCATCTTGTCTTTCCCATCATGTCCCAGGTCTTGGGAGTGGGTTTGGGTTGGGATGTACAAGGTCTGGGTCTCAGGTTTGCTTCTGTCACAAAATTGTTATGTGACTGTGTGAATCACTTTCTCTCTTGGAGTCCCAGTTTCCTCATCTGTAAGTTGGAGTTTACTACCCTGTGCTCTGCCTGTCTCACTAGAATGAAGCACACATCAAACCATAAAATGAATCCTTTAGGGCTTTAAAAGTGAAAGGAGCTAGAGTACCTGGGTGTGGTGGCTTTAACCTGTAACCTAAGTACTCTGGGAGATGGGGGCAGGAGGCTCCCCGATTGCCCTAGACTAGGCAATTTAGTGAAATCTTTCCTCAAAATAAAAAATTAAAAAAGGGCTGGGGATGTGGATCAATGTGACCTCTCCTATGGCACCCTATTCCTAGGGCTAAAACAAGGGAGGGGTAATGGCGTGGCTCCTCAGGTCAGCAGACTATTATTATTTACAACTTCTCTTCACTCTTTTCTCCTGATTTTCTAGGAAGCACAATATATACTGTGTTCTAAAACATGATCCTTTATCTTCCATGGTGGGGAGGGAGTTGGGTCCCAGGCCATTTTAGCAGCAAAGGGAGTAACAGGAAATGCCTTCAAGATTTAGACGCAGATAGACCTCCGGCCAGCTAGGACATGAGGATCTTGGGGACTTGGGCTCCAGGTTTATGGAATCTTTTCCTTGCCATCTAGCCTTCCATGTGCCCCTGTAGTCTCCCTATTCAACTGCTCCCATGCTCACAGCCAGTCCCCTGCTAGCCTGCAACTTTCTTGGCCAAGGGTGGCTGAGGTATGACCTCTGCATCTCTTTGGCACTCCTATACTTTAAATGCCCTCATGTCCCACATAAAATCTAATTTCTTTAATGTTAGCTGCAATTCCCAATAATCACATCACATGTTGGGGCTTAGGGGAACTGGGGCAGCAAATTCACAAATCATTTCCAAATGTTTATAAATACTAAATGTAACAGTGGTGGAGACTTTGGGGTGTAAGATAGTTGCACAGTGGATGGTCATATATCAGTGAACCAGGGACAAATACTAGGAGTGGACCAATCTTACACATATACCAGTGAGCTAAAGAATCAGACACACACACACACACACCCAAAAAAGAATCAGACACCCACAAAAAAGACCTTCTATTTGTCCCCCTGAAATGAAATTCAAAAACAAGCAAAACTAAAATATGGTGTTACATGTCAGGATGGTGATCCCTGCTACTTAGCAGCTGAGGTTGAAGGATCATAAGTTCTAAGTCAGACCGGGCAACTTAGCAAGATCCTGGCTCAAAAAAATAGGGGAGGGGAGGCTGGGGGGTGTAGCTGGACCGTGGTCCACCACACCTGGGTCCCTGGGTTCAATCCCAGTACTGAAATAAAAGAGAATAGTGGCTACATGTGTTGTGCTGCCCTTGGGGAAGGGGACAGAAAGAGGAAAGGGTGTTTTGGTAGTGGTCAAGTCCTTGCTTCTTGGTCTGGGCACTGTCCACTTTAGGAGGGCCACAGCGTTGCACCCACATTTTAGTTGTGCATGCTTTGGGCCTAAATGCTATATTTTAATGGAAACGTAAACATGTGAATATGAACTGATTCAAAATTTGTAGTTGAACCTCTCACTTTGCAGCCAATACCTGTTTTTTATGTCTTGAAGCATTTTTAGATTAAGGCATCTCGTAATCTAGGCTACAGTTTGGAGCCAATGTCCCCTGGGCTAAAGGTGGCTGCTTCTCCTGCTCTGTGGCCTCTTTGGTCTTTACTAAGCTGTCCAATGCTCCAGGAGGCCAAATCATGGGCTGTGCTAGTGGCTGTGCAGTAGCCACTCACCGGGCTGCAGACAGCTCTCCTCTGACCCTTCCCCAAGCATCCTGGCCCTCTCTGGCCAAGTGGCCCAAGCAGTAATGGCCATACCATCCTTGACATTTACTACATGTGTCTCAGAAGGTTCCACATGAATGTTTTATCCTTTGTGAGGCTCTTGCTGCTGAGCTCTCCATCACCTTTGTGTCTGCAGCCGTCCAGTACATGATACAGAGCCCGGCAGAGGAGGCCCTCAGGAGACAGGATGTCCTTGGATGTGGCCTTGCAGTTCTCTTTGCTACAGGGTCCTACCTGGACACTGGTGTGCCTAGGGTGACTTTTCCACTTATGAGCTGGTAACACTAAGCCTATTTGTCCCCTCCTTCCGCCCTTCTTTCTTTGTAATATCAGGACAGCAATCCTGGCATCACACAACCATGGTGAGACTCACACGACTTAGAGAAAGTGTTGTCCCTCTGCTCTTGGGTGGATTCTCAATCCTTGCCTGGTGTGGCATGAGTAACAGTAGGCCTTAAAGGAAGTGAGTGGCCCCTTTATTCTTCAGCAGCACTCCAAATAATCCACAGTTTAAAAATGTTCAAAGAGACACTAGCAATTTATTGATTTCCTATATTTCAAAAACACATACACACACACACACAAGCACATACACATACATGTGCATCACACAGGGAAACTGAGCTTGGCCAGCACAAGATTGTAAGGGGAGGGATGGGTTAGAGGGAACCTCTCAGACACCTCACAGCATGCTGGGCTGTCTCCTCCTACCCCAGAGCCCCACCACCCACCTCCCAGCCAGCAAAGAACATCTGCTGCTGAGGTCCCCAGAGAACTGTGGGAATGGGGCCCCACTGGAGAAGTCACTGGTGGTCAGTGACTGGGTGAGTCATAATCGCAGGAGGCCTAAAGGAGGCATGGGGTCAATGTACTTCCTCATTTGCCCCCGAATTGGAACTTCTTGTTTTGGGTGTTGACCCTCATAGTGAGAGGCCAACGTGGATTTGACACACTAAGATGTGTGTCCCGAAGCCCAGTAAGGTCCTTTCTCTAAGAGATGCATCCCCCACTCCTTCCTGTTCTTCTCAAGTGATAGGCATGATCAGAGGCGTGGGTGACCAGTCCACCTGGCCAGCTTGAGAGGGCTTGAGAGAGGTTGCCACAGCCAGGCCTGGCCTAACTGTCCGGGTCAGGCCCCTGAGGTTGGAGCGGCTGCCTCATTCCCAAAGCAGAAGGAGGGGCCCACCTGATTTTTCATTCTGGGGCAAAGCAACTGAACCGAGTGGTGGCAGGAAGTCTGGACCGTGCTGCATGGTAGGGCACCTCCCTGGGCTCACAAGAGATTTATGTGTATCAAGTTATTACCCTCTTTTCCTGGCCAAACCTCCATCCTCTCTAATTGGAGGATCCTAAAGCTGAGGACTTCATGTCTTTCCTCCTTTCACCCCTAAGGTGGGGTGCCATGTAGGGACATGGGCAAGGACTGTTTTGTTTACTGATATATTCTAGGTGCTGTGAACCCTCTGCCTGCCACAAAGGTGAGTCATAATTAGTCATAATCAGTGATTGGGTGAGTCAACATAAACGTTGCTAAAAAATAGATCATTCTGGGTCCCGAGGACTGGCAGAGAGATATCCTGAAACCTACTGTTGGGATGGGCTGGTGGAAGAGGCTCCCAGAGATTCCTGGGAAGAAGAACCAGGAGCAGGCCTTCCAGCATGGGTCAAACAAGTGGGGGGTGTTACAGACCCACACAGCTGGAGCACCCCAGTTAGGTGGCCTGCACCGCCTCAGAGGATGAAGTTCTTGCAGGTACAGCCTCTCCCATCCCCAGCAGCTAAGTCTCCTAGTGCTCAGCTCTGCTTGTCTTGCAAGTCACTGCTAAGGGCTATTGCCAGACAAGTCCCTCTGTGCAGTCCCCTGGAGGCCTTTGGCTGCTGACCATCTGAAATGCACAGTCTGTGACTTTAGGGGGTGCTGGTGCTGGAGTTAGTAGGGCTCTTCTGACATCCACTGTGGGTTTCACAAAAGATAGAATGGAGTCAGGGTGGCTGGGGTTCGGGGGAAGAGAGCAGGGATGGCCTGTGACTGGAATGGGGACTTGTTGGTGCCCCAGTGGGGACACTTCCTCTTGCTGACCTGTCTGGATTCCTTTCCTCCAGTTCCCTGGGACATCAGACTCTCCTCACTTGACTCTTGGTGGGCTGGGTGGGAAATATCTCCCCGATCATTTCCAGCTTGCCTCCCCCAGTCGTTGGAAGCTGGAGTAAGCAGATGTCCCTGCCTATTCCCTCCCCACAGGAAAGATGAGATCAAACAGACCCTCCCTGAACCATTTTTGCCTTCTTTCTCCTGCAGAAAGCAGTTCACAGGCTTCCTGAAAGCAGGACTTACAGGCTGAAGCCACTCTGTGAGCATACAGCCCTAAAGGACCACTAACCCCATCTCTTTGGTGTCTATTCCCCTGAGTCCTTACACAGCTAAGGAAGTGAGTGTCCTGCCACCTCCAGGGCTCCACACCATGCCCGACCCAGTCTTCTAGGACTGGCCACACTATCAGACCATGAGATATACTGAATCCCAGCAGTCCAGCCAACCTTCCGGTAGGCAGCAGCCTCTTAAGGGGCACATCAGCCCCAGCTTCCCCAGCTCCAAGGCTGCAGGACTCTTCTGTGCACTGGCACTGGTGACTCCCACCCTGGCACAACCCACTCCCAGATCTACAGGCAGCTAACCAAAAAGCACGTGTCCCCCTTGCCTATAAGGGAAGAGACACACAGGGTCTCTGCACTACCTTATGAGCTGCAATAAAACAGCACACCTACCTAGCTTTCTGTAGCTTGTGGTAATGCTGTCAGGCACTCAAGCACACACATACATGCATATGCACACGACCACACACTCACATTATACACACACGCGCATGCACACACACACACACACACACACACACACACACACACACACACACCTCATTTCTCAGAGCAGGAAGTATGGACAACAGATGTAAGCCCCTTTAACTCAAGAAAGCCCCCCCACCCACCCAACCTACCCAACCCCCATTGCCTGCCAATTCCCTCAAGGAAAAAAAAAGAATCTAAAAATATTTCCACCCTCCACAGTTTCCAGGTTTGCTCTCAGATGCATCTGAACTTTTCCAAATACTGCACAAGATGGTCAGAAAAACACATCCAGCAAGGCCTGAGGTCTTCTCAACTGGATCATAGCCTTCTGGGGAAAACAAAAAAAAGCAATCCTTAAGTTAGCATGGTGTAAGATGGTTCTGTACCAGTAAGTCCAACAATACCCTGCCCTGCCACCACATCTGCCCCAGGGTGTGCTCTGGCCTGAGCATGGATTGAGGGCCACCCTTGACAAGTTCCTGTCAGTCAGGAACATGCTGGTTGGCTGTGACCTGCTGTTCCCAGCGTCCCCTGCTCCCCTGTTCAGTGCTAAGCATCATATGCTCATTAGAAATCTGCAGCCCATTTTCTCCCCTTTCCCGACCTCATGTTGCTAAAGCTCATCTGTCTGGAAAGGTATGATCCGACATGGCTCGTTCTGACACAGTGTCAGCCCTCTCTCTCCACCAGGACCCTCCCTGGGATTCAGGGCTAAGCAGCTGCCAGTACATGGCTTAGGTAGAGAGGTCAGGAGGCCTCACCCTTGTTCCTCTTGTTCCTGGTGATTTGCAGATGGCTCCATACTGGGGCTACCTCTAGGCTCCTCTTTAGGTTTGTTGGTGTCTGGTTTGAGTATTTAGCAGTGGCACTCAGTTTACCTGAAGCAGGAGCACTTTGGGGGCTTGTTTAAAAATACATTTTCCTGGACCCCACTCTGGGGCTACTGAGTCAGAACTACTGGGATCAGGAGTGTGTATTTTAGCCAATGTCCCAGAAGACTCTAATGGATGCTGAGGCTCACAAACCTTTGACCGAGTATTGGTTCTGAGTTTCTGGTCCCTTACATGTCAGCTGGAAATAAGCTTGTCCACACTTGGTATATGCGAAGTCTGGAAAGTACATTACAGGAAGTGTGCCATGTTTGATGACTGTATAATAGTGAGCGGTGGATGACTACTGTATAGCTCCACTATACGTTTTCTGTCCTGGGTTGTACTGTAGGCAACTTACACAGTTGTACTACGAGTCCCACTCAGACCCTCTGGCACTTCTGGTGCCACCAGGACATCTTACATCTCTAATGTCCTGTGGTGGACAGCCCATGCCCTCACCAGAGTCTGCACAACTATCTTCAAATTTCTTCTGTCAGACAGAGCCAGGCTGTCCAGCAGTCAGGGGAGGGGTCTGGGTTCCTGGGAAGCACTGGCCTAGCCCCAGTCTCTGAGGCTGCCCGAAGCTGCAGCAGTAGTGCTGGAAGTGTCCCTTGCCCTGGGATAGGCCGATTCTTACCTGCAAGCCAAGCTTGCCTGGACAGTCTCTTCTTAGAATCTGGAGGTGAAGTTCCTGAGGCTGTTGGCCCCAGCTAGGGTTCCCAGCATGTTCCTATCGAAACCTTGCTGCAAGGGGAGAAACAGGTACTGTGTGACACATTCTGGGGGATCAGAGACGCCCTCCCAGAAGGAGCATCCTTGTCTCACACAGCCTCTGCACCCAGGTGTGGTCTGAGCACTGTGTATAAGTTAGGGCTAAAACTGGCCTAAGTGACTGTGCAATCAAATGCTATGCTGCTGCTAATACCCGTGAGTCAGGGAACGTGTCTGGCCACTCACCAGCCCATGCTCACTTCTGCAGAGACCCAGGTCAGGGCATGAGATTGCAGGCTGGTACTCATGACTGCTGTAACAACCCAAATCAGATTACAAGAACTTGACAGTTTTCTTTCTCTGACTGCCCTTGTTTTTCTTTTGCTTGTTGTTTAAAGTCCAGCAAGAGCCGCTGGGTAAGGAGGATGAGCTCAGTGCTTTTCAAAGTCAGGCCAGCTCCTACCAGCAGCAGCAGCTCCCCACCCTCAGCCTTGCCCAGTCCCAGCTCCTGCTGGGAGCAGATCGAGGCTCGATCCTGTTCTTTCTCTAGTGCAGAGCAGGTGTTCAATACAGGCTCCAGGGGGAATGAGGATGGCATAACGTCAGAGGAGCCACTGGCCGGGGAGCTTGAGCAGAGGGTCAGGTCTGATTGGTATCTCAGGCCCCCAGGAACAGGAGGGGAGATGACACACGGGGTGTACAACAGCAGCCAGGCAGAGCCCCAGTCCCACTGTGCTTAGGCATGCAGTGCATGATGCTGTTTTTCCCCTGCAGAGGTGCTTGCTCGCTCCTGTTCAGTTTGGCTGAATTGGTTGGAAAGAACATGCGGGAGAAAGGCCCTGGCTCCTAGCTTCCCTGTGCCCTGACTTGCTGAATCTAGACAAACTCCCTATACCTTGAGTCCCTATTCAGCAAAATAGGCATAAGCTATGTGGCCTGTCTCACCTGCCCTTGTGACAAGCCGATAAATGATGAATATGAATGAGTGTCAGGAACAGAGGCTGCAACCTGGATCCTGCCCAGGTTGCTGTCAAGCATGGCCGGAGGGAGGAGTGGAGACTAAGGGGCACCCTGGTTCCCGAAGGCCCCATGTGGAAGGAATTCTCACGGACAGTGCAGTAAGCAGATCCCCTGCATGTTGCAGCCAGGAGCGGGGATCTGTGTCCTTTGCAGCTCCCTCAGACAGCTCAAGAAAGCGCTCACCCTGTCCTCTTCCCCTTCCCCTGGGTCCGCCTGGCTGTCGCATCTGGCTAAGCCCACCCTTCTGGTGGTATTTTCAAAAGAGGGCTCTGGATTTTCAAGTGTGGAACAAGTGCCACTGTTTAAATGCAGGTTTCCAAATCCTCCTGGACCACAGCGACTTTCTGGCTCCTCTACTATTTCCCTGCAGTGCCAGAGAAGAGCTGAGCCCCCTTCCGCTCAGGGTGCTCAAAGGGGTGTGCATCCTCCTCCTGGAACCCTCTTCGTTCTCCCTTCTCCACCCTCTCCCCTCTCACCACTCAGATCCCCTGTCTTTAAGAGGCCTCTTCTCACCTACCACTTCTTTACTTCCTTTGAGGACCAAACTGCAGCCCCCCATGCTCCCATTTCTATCATTACCCCACTCACTCTCGCTCCATAATGTGTCCCTTGCTGGGCAGCAGTGTTCTGAGGTCCACAGAGACTCTGAAGTAAGTACCAGACAGATTCAGGGCCTTTCCTGGTCCCTGTCCCCTTTGTCCCCTCCATAGCACTGGGAGTGCTGCCCGCAGTTGGTGGGAGCTTTCTCCTTTCCCACGAGGTCTTCTGCCCTGTCCTGGGCACCCTGTACACATCCTCCTGTTTCCCTCTCCTTCTTCCTTCTCAGCTCACAGGTGAGGCCTTCATGCTCCTGTCCTTGACCCTGACGTCCTTCCTGTAGTCAAGGATCCCAGGGAGGTCTTCCTGTTCTCATGGCCTTACCAGTCTGTACTGCAGCTCTAACCTCTCTGCCAGGGCCCCACATCACACTCTGCTTGGTTCCCACCCAAGTTGTCCAGACTCAACCTCACTCCAAGAGCCTCCTGGACCTCTTGCCAACTGATATACCCCTGTTAATGCACCCACGACATCTTCAAGTGAAAGCCCCGAGAGTCATTAGTCCTGCTTGTCTGCTTCTCCCACCTCCACCTCTCTGCTGCCCACATCTCAGCCCAAACAATGGCTGCTGCAAGACTGAGGAAGAAGGGTCATGTGAAGATGTCTCATGTCACAAGCCCTGAGAGAGGCCTTGGTGCCTGCTTACACTGGGGACCATTGAGGACATAGGGCACAAAGACTGCCCTAGGCAAGAGTGGCAGCCTCCAGGGTGCACTCTGCCTCATTCACTGGTGTGGAATTCATCATGATTCCATCATGAGACTCTCTCTCCATTCAAGACCTTGATTAGCACAAAGGCACAAGTCCAAACTCTTCGGCCTACAATTGGAGGGGTCTTGTAATCCAGCCCAAACCTGCCTTCTCAGCTAAGCGCGCATCTACCCCTGCTAATGACCTGTGTGCTCTGTGTTACCCTGGCTTTGTCAGTTTGCTCCTAAGCCACACTCCAGACCACTCACACACTTCCTCTGCCACTGGATTTTGGTATATGCGAAGTCTGGAAAGTACATTACAGGAAGTGTGCCATGTTTGATGACTGTATAATAGTGAGCGGTGGTAACGCTGGTCACTCCCAGAGCCTGGGGATCTGGCCAGAGTGTTGATCGCATGCATTGCTTCTCAGACACTTGCTGGGTGGGAGTCTCCCCTGAGTTGGTGGGGACCAAGGTGCCTCTCCCTTCTTGGTCCCCTGGGGTTTCAGTAGAGGGTAAGTCAGGGGGAGAGCTCGTCAGAAGCGGTCGTGGTGGGGGCCTTACCTGTCTGAGAACACCCTGCAGCTCCTTGTTGGACCACATGTCAGACAGGAGGAGTCGGGCAGCCTCTGCAGCTTTGGGTGAGGCGCTGTGCAGATGGGAAGTGTGGTTGTGAGAGGAGACTCCTGACTCCGGCCCTGCTTGGCTCACATGGGGTGCATGACAGGGAAGCACACCCCCACCCCTGCCCACCTAGAGGCACCCTAGAGGCCATGAGCTGGTCCCTCGGCCCTTGTTCCAGGAGGTGGAGCCCTGTGGAGCACAGCAAAGCTCCCATGCTGTTGGGGCTGCTGCCCCATGTCTCCTGCTGACCCTCTGAGGATCCAGTACCCCTGCAAGTCTCCCAGCCAAGAAATGCACTGCCTCTGCCCCTCTGTGTACCCCCGAGGCCTGGAGAATGTGCCTGTAGCCCCCAGAACTCTTGGCTTCAGGAACTTCTCTCTCATCAGAGGCAGCATCCCAGCCGCTTCTTTGTACTAGGTGCTTTTCCCCTCCACCTCAGGGCCTGCTGTGCAGGGAGAAGGGCTATGCTGAGGGAAGGCCGACAGGGGGCGCTGTTCTATCCCCACCCACCTGCCGCGGCACAGGTTGATGACATTGTTGAGCATGCTGCTGGAGAAGTACTGCTTGGCCAACTGTGGCTGTGAGGTCATCAGGTTCCTCACAGTGTAGCAGGCTGAGGACAAGATATCTTCAGAGTTGTTGGTGTTGCCAGTGTGGCTGGTGAGGAGCCTAGTCACCTCTGGGAACACTTGATTCCCTAGGGGAGGAAGGAGTCAGCACAGGGTCAGGCAAGGAAGGGAGGGGCTGAGGGGTTCCCTCCAAGGCCACAGTCCTAGTCTGCCCTGCCCGGCCCCATGCCAGTTCCAATCCAGAGACCTTTGCAGACATGCTCCCCCACCTCAGCTGCCTCCCATCTCCTGGGCCAGCGTCCCTTTTGAATGCTTGCCCTGGAGAATGGGCCAAGGGTGACCTTCCAGCAGGCTCTGGAACACGAGCAGCCTGCAGTGTCCTATCGGGGAGGTGGGGGAGGAGCAGGCACTCTTACCCATCACTCTGTGCAGCACAGGGTGGCGGGACATGTTGCTCAGGAGGGAGGCCCCAGACCGCACCACGTCCGAATTTCCAGATTGCAGAAGGCGGGCAATTTGTGGCAAACCCTTTTCCTTCAGTCCGATCAGCTGGCTCATGCCGCTCGACATCTATGAGAGAAGGCCCCAGGAGGAGCTGGCTTGCGGCTTCCCAACCACCAGGCTGGCAAAAAGCAACAGGCGATCCCAAGCCCAGCACCCAGGACCTTTTCTCCTTCACACTGGAAGCAGACACGGGATTGTTCACACTTGGGTGCTTGTGGAACCCAAGATCGCCTGCCCCTCCCATCCTTGCTCCCTGCCGCCTGGATGACAGCTTCTCGGTGAGCATACCTTATCCATCCGTCTTCCCTCCGATACCCTTCCCGGCTCACAGGGGACAACATGGTCACGGGCATTTGTCAATTAAATAAAGACTAGGGCTAGGGGGGTAGCTCAGTGGTATACTTGCCTAGCACCCTGAGTTCTAAACCCAGCACCGCAAAACAAAACAAAACAACACAACTGTTATCTTCTAATTTCCCTATGTGCACCAAAATTCAAATCATATTTGTTGTGGGCTTGTCTATCAGAAATAGTCTGGGTTTTATGGGAACACACGTGGGGTCTCCTGGAGGTAGCCCAGCTTATCCAGGCCTCTGAGCAATGAGGTATCCTGCTGGGGCTGGGCCAGGCCAGTTTCGGGTCATGAAGATCTGTCTCTTCCCCTCACAGGCAGGTTTCCTTTACCCTTAGGTCATCAGCCGCTGCCCAAATCCTTTTCATCCTAAGTAAGCCAGGGGACAGTTGATGACCTCCAGTTCTTTTCTGACCCCACCCTGTATCAGGTCCCCAAAGTTGTATTTGGGCTCAAAACCTGTTCTAGTTTTGTCACATCTTCCTCTGGACCTGCTCATGTCCCAAGTTTTATTTTATTTTTTTTTTCCTACTCTGCCAGTTCACCAAACAGAGACCCCTGCCAAACACACGTCCATCCCAGGTAGTTAGGAGGTGAACACTGAGACAGGAGCCATGAGGCAAACAGGGTAGTGGGCACAGGCCTGGAGCTCCCAGCAGGCAGAGGCAGCCCCCTCATCACCTCCTCCATGCCCAGCCAAGGGCCTCTCATGCTCATATCTGCAGCGTGAAGCACACAGTCTGCATGTATTTGGCAGGGACAGGCTGGTGGGAGAAACAGGGAACTGAGCTTGGAGTGTGGGGAGCAGCAGGCGAGAGGATGCCCCTCACCAGTCCCTTGCTGGCCGTCAGGTTCTGCAGGGCACCAGCACAGGCCTCCAGGGTGGCGTCCTTCTTGCTCTTGCCCATGAGGTTCAGGTAGGTGCGGATGGCGTCTGAGTGGTACAGCCAGCTGCTGCCCCTGGGGTTGGTCTCTTCCTCCGGAAGGGGGCACTCGTAGTTGTTGTTCTAAGGACAGACAGCAGGTCAGTGGACACAAGCCAGGCATCCTTCCCCTCCCTGAAATTCAGGGTCTTGGTGACTGATGAGAGGAACCGAGAAAGTGCTTGCAGAGGCAGGGGCCCAGGGACAGTCCTGCATGCCTCCCCTCTGTGGGCCCTGGAACTCCATAGACCGGTCCTCGACTGTCTAGGGTGGGAATGGGGGATGCAGGTGGCATTCCTGAACCTCGGGGCATGTGCTCCAGAGCTGCCTCAACCTGGACCTTCAGCTGTGAGAGGCCGCTTTGGGGGGTCTCACAGCAAGACGCTTCCTATGGTCTGGGGTCAGAACGTGGGTTTGACTTGCCTTAGGCCCACAGGGATGGTCTGGGCCTGGCAGCACACTCCCAGGGCCAAGGCTTTGGCAGGGACCTGGCCCCTAGCACTGCTTTCGGACTCCATGAGAGCTGAGAGGTAGGGTGGACAGGGCACTGGACCCAGGGTGGCCCTGGCTCTGCCAAGGGACAGTGCTCACCATCATCTTGTCGCTCTTGTTGCTGAAGCAGCCGGTGGAGGACTTCTCCATGTAGGTGTTGCGGGCGTTGTACTCCAGCTGGCGGTAGCGGGTGGGCACCTCAGCGTCCAGGCGGTAGGAGAGGTTATGCAGGATGCACATGCAGTTCTCCACGGACTGCAGAGTGAGCACGGACAGGCACGTGAGCCACTGCTGAGCCCCCAGTGGGCTCCCAGGCTTGCCACCCATCTGCCTGACCAGAGCAGTATCCAGAGAGATGAACAAACCCCTGCTGTACCCTCAGTCTGCAAGGATCTCTCAAGAACTCTGCAGGGGCCTGAATCTGAATCCTGGCTCTGTCATTTCCAAGCTATTTGAACCTGAGTGACCTGCCTCACCTTTGTGGACCTCAGTTTCCTCAGCTGTAAAATGGAACTGAAATCATTTCAGTGGTAATTGGGAAGATTAAACAGGGTTCTTCTGTATCTTTGGGATCCATATCCACAGATTTAACCGAATGACATTTTTTTAAAAATTACATCTGTATTGAACAAGTGCTGACTCTTTTTGGTCACTATTCCCTGATCAAACAGTATAACAACCATTTATGTAGCATCAACATTGTGTCATACAAGTACAGGTGTTATAAATAATCTATTGCTTATGAATGATGACAGGGTCTGTATAGGATGTACTCAAACATCCCACCGCTTTACAGAAGGGGCTTGAACAGCCATGGATTTGGGTGCCACTGGCATCTTGGAATCCTTCCTGAAGTCCCCAAGGGACAGCTGTCCGTGGAGAGTCCCAATCACGGGACCTTTTGCAGGTCACGACAGGTGCCGGAGACTGTCCTGGACGGTGTGGCTGACTGGAGGACTGCAGGGCTGCGGCCCACATCTCCCCTCCTCAGCAACCTCCTTGAGGCCAGAGCCCCCTCCTTCTCATTGTCCTTCCTGTCTCCTCTGCTGCTCCCCAGCCTCCAGTGTCATAGTGCTACGCGTGAGTCCCAGAATCGAGGACCCCTGTCAGCTGCCCTAGGTGAACCTCCAGGCTGGGGGGTAGCAGCTTGACCCTCTTTTCCCTGCTTGGTCCCTGTGGGGGTCTGAGGAACGCTGGCTTCCAGGGTCACACAGGTGGAGGAGATACTGAAGAGAGCAGAAAAGCGCTTTGCCCAGGAAACCGGCTGGGCAGCCAGGTGAGGCTTCCTACTCCGCATACAGAGGCCTGCCCTACAAGGCTGTCCTCTGGACACCTGTTGTCACTTCCAGGGGAGGGAAGAGGAGGTAAATCCTTCCTCATGGGAATGGAGCTCAGGACTCAAGTGCTGTGAGACCCCGGCTGTCCCCTGGGGACTGCCGGACCTCCCTGCCCACTGAGCCATTGTCCTGCTGTGGTGGGAGTTACGCAGCCCTCAGCTTGTCTTCCCTCCATGACTTGTCCCTTCTGTCCATGCTGGCAGGAGGCTTTTTGGAGGCAGTTGGAAGAAAGCTGTGGTAGAAAGAGTATCACTTCAGAAAGGACACGGAGGCTCTGGAATACATCGGGAGCACCAGGGACAGCGTGGCCTCTGAATTTGCTCGTGTGCTATACGCTGCCTCCAACACCTCCTCTGCTGCCCTAGACTGTTCTGTCACTGGGGCCAGTCTGAAAGCCACCCAGAGAATGAACCCTGATTTGTGGGATCTGGGAGACAGAAATGTCAGGACCTGGAGTCCAAAGATCTGGCCTCACTGATCTGAATGGTGGCTCTAGGCTTTGTGACTCTGGACACAGAGGCTGAGGTGCCACCAGGGGCTGTGCTCTCACCTTGTCATCGCAGCGGCTGGCCGCCACGCAGTTCTGGACATAGGCTATGAGGGAGTCGATGAGCCCTGTGTAGTTCCGCATGGTCTGGCGGCCAGCATCCGCAGAGCTCAGGTTCCTGTGGACAGAACAGAGGGAGGAAGATGTGGGTCACAGCAAAGGGAGGACCGGAGGGAGGAGAGAGTGTAGGGAGCCATGCAGAGTATGGGGACAGGTGGGAGAGGAACAGCAGGCAGAATGGACAGGCGGAGGTTGGAGGTTGTGGTGGGAGGAGGAAGGAAGGAAGAAAATGAAAGAAAAAAGGCAGGACAGAAAAATTATTTAGGTCTTAATGCTTTCACTGTAAACTGTGAGTGGCAGCTCCCCACACCCCCTAGATGCCCACCACATCCAGTGGGTGAGGCAGGACCAAAGCTAGAAGCTCCTGCAGGGCAGGCCTCTTTCTGTGGAGTAGGAAGAATCTCTGCAGAGTGTGGGATGAGAGAATGAAGCTCAGGGGACCAGATGCACCCCCTCCCCGAGCAAGCTGTGTTCTGCCACAGAGCTAGCTCATCCCCGTACAACGTGGGTCCTTTCGCCCGATGGTGGTGGTGTGTGTGTGTGTGCATATGCATGTGCATGTTGTCTGTTGTTGCTTTCAGCAGCCCTGCAGCCCCATAAAGTCTTTAATTAACTGGCTTTTCATCTGGTGCCTTTGCTTTCTGGAGGTTGCTGCTGGAAGTTGGCAGGAGAAGCACAAGTTGAGACACAGAAGCTCGTGCCAGCTGCACCCACCACTCTGGGAGTTCCCAGGAGCTGGAGAAGACAAACCCTGCCAGAGCAATGTGTGACCCTAGGGGGGATTTTGATCCACAGTCCCACACTCCTTGTGGGGCTCACTTCTCAGCCCGGAAACCTCTGGTCTGCTGATAGAGCCAGATCCCTCCTCCAGCAGCCCCACGGGGGCTCTGTCACACCCTGGTGTGGAACTCAAACAACTTTGGGCAAAGCAGTACCATCTTCATGCCAATGAGCATGGCAAATGGATATAGCACCATAGTGGGAAAGTGACTCATAAGCAGCCAACTGGTAGAGAAAGAATGCTCTTCAAGATAGTACAAGAAGTGGATTTTTTCCAGGGACAGAGGGATTGTTGAGCCAGTATGAATGCTCAGATCCAGGCATTTCCACTCTTCAACTCCAAATCGTATCTGCTACATTCCTAATTAGGTTAAGGGAGGTGATGGGGTCCTGGCCTCAACCAGACCTAGGGACACTAGTAAGACATGGCTGACCTCTTGTCTTGGAGCCTGGCCCTTCAGAGCCACCATCAGGCTGGATGCTGTGTTCTCTGCCCTGGCCCAATGATGCCAGAGAGGGGCTGCCTGGGGAAAGGTCCTGGGCTGGGGCAGAGAGACCAACTGTGTTCTCTTCTCTCACCTCAAGCAGCCTGTGGCATTGAAGAAGACCTCAGGGTCCACCGTGTCCCTGGACATGTTGCTGTTGCCATCACACCAGCCCGAGAAGGGAATGATGACCCGGTCAGCCAGAACAGGTAGGGCATCAGCCACCAGCTCCTCCTTGAGCTCGTCAGTGGAAGACAGGTTCCAGAGCAGCCCTGAGGGGTGGGGAGAGTCAACTCAGCACTTGCAGGTTCAGAGGAACCCGGGACAATGATGTCCTGCCTCAAGCCTGGGATCTAGCAAATGGATCCTCTGTGGTGGCGTTGGTCCACTGAACCTATTTATGACTCTTTCATGAGCACTTTCTCAATGTCCCCACTGGACTGAAGGTCCCGAGAGCGTAGGTCTCTGGACTTCTCTGTTGAGGTCAAAATGAAAAGCACATGGATATATTTGATTTATCAGTGGCTTTAATATTTACTTATTATTGAGATACTGGCTACTGAACCCAGGACCTTATGCACACCAGACAAGCATCCTACCCTGTAGATATATCAGCCCTTTTTTGTTTTATTTTTGAGGTGAGGTCTTCCTAAGTTGGCCAGGTGGGCCTCCAATTTGAGTCTCCTAAATAGCTGGGACCAAGGTGTATGCCATCAGTCTCAATGGTTTTAAATATAATGATCAGTGGTTTTAAATATAAATATTAGCACTTGGGATCTTCTACGTTCTCTGTTTTCCATCTGAAAGTTTTTTCAGAAGTCCTTGTCAACTGTTTTTCTACACACAGACATGTTATCCTGGCGCAGTTTGAGGTCTTCGCAGTGAAATCTTTCCTCTCTGAAGCTTCACCTGGAGAGCTTTTAGTATCTTTGGCACACAGATGGGTACTCAAGACTGTAAACCAAACTCTGCCTATACTGGCTTTACTGTCTCTCTAGGACCTACAGATCTCAGGGTCTGCTAAATATGGGCCCTACCTGGATACCAGCCTTCTTCCCCTTGCCCTTTGCCCTTAAAAAGACCAGAACCTACCTCTTGTGTGTGTGTGGCACCAAGCCAGGGTTCCCATCTAGTGACATTTGACTGATAGTTGCAAGTTGACAAGTAGTGCAGGGCAAGGGTGCTCTTGTACCAAGAGTTCTGTCCCTTGGATGGTTTTTCTAGAAGTGGGTTGGGTGTCCATAGCTAAAATCACGAGCAGCTATATGGGGAAATGTGCTAATCTGGCCAAAGCTAGTGGTATCGGACTCCTGTGATGTCAGCCCAGGTTAAATCTGCACATAGGTGTGACTTGGTCAGGATCCAGAGAGGCCGGCCTGAGTCTCAGCCAGTGGCCCTGCACAACCACACCCTTGCTCTCCACACGGGACCCCCTACCTGTCAGTTGTTTCTGGATCTCGGTGCTTCCGGTTCTCCGCAGGAGGTTGACGGCCTCACGGATCCCATTCTGCCTCCGGGTCTCCAACTTGTTGGCATTGCTCCGGAACACTAGGTTGCGCAGGGCCCCTGCGGCAGCCTGCTGGACATTCTGGTTGGGGCTCCGGAGGAGGTCCACCAGCTTGCAGATGCCTCCCAACTGGTAGACCTGCAGGAAGTTACCATATTGCATGGTTGGTGGACAATAGGGTGGGGGTGGGGAGGCCAAGCCAATTATTCTCTGCTCGAAGCAAATTTTTCTCAGGCCAAAAAAAAAAAAATCTACTTTCAGTTTAGAAACATTCAAGAAAAGAAAAACAGATTAGTAGCATGAGGAAATGGTAACTGACCCAGCCCAGTAACCAAAAAGACGTGCATTCAGATCCTAGGCCTTTTGCAACCCAGCAGAGTGACCACAAGCAGGGAACCAAACCCTTCTTTCTTGAGCCCTATTTTCTCCCTCTGGAGTACGATGGTGGGGGCTGGATGAACCAGTGTATACATGTGCACCTCAGAATCCTTAGGCAGAGCACAGAGGTGAAGGAGATGTTCTCATGGGAACTCTTTCTCCTACCAGAAACTTTCATGCTACCTAACCTTGGCTGCTAGGGAACCCATTTATGGCACAACTTGGGCTGGACTGCAGAGCCTGTGGCTGTCCCACCTATCCACCATACCTGGGGAAGCAGACGCCACTATAAGATGAGGGGGCGTGGCAGAAAGGTAGGGGGTGGGAGCTGAGACGTAGGGAGTGGGGACAGTTGTGTTCCTTATTGGAATTTGGAGAAATTTCTGGTGACCCACAGCTCTCACTGAAAGTCCCCTTTCATGACCAGCAGGTGGAGGGTCCCACCCTACTGTCCACCCAACACCCAACGGAGAGCTTTTCTTTGCACATTAAGATGCCAACTCTAACCCTGGGAAATGTCAGTGCCCTCCTTATCCCTGGCAGCTGGGCACAGCAAGAAAGAGGCAACTAAAAGTGCCCCTGCCCATCTCCAGATGCAGGGTCAGGCTGCCATGCCCAGGCCCTGCCCAGGCCTTCTGGGAGGAAGGCATGTGGTCCGCTACCTGTTGCTTGGCAGATTCATCCTGGAAGCAGGTGTGCTGGATGTAATAGGCCCCGATAGCCTGGTACTTCTCGTCCTGGGAGCACAGGTACTGCACAGCCTTGGGGATAGTCAGCCCACTGCACTCAATGTCCTCACTGCAGATCCTGTGAGGAACAAGCAGTGGGGGAGGGGGGTCATGGTTGAGCTGGGCACCCTGGTGAGTAGGCTCCGAATCCTCCTTGCACACCTGAGCTGACACAGGCCTCATCTGACCTCCAGAGGGTCAAAACAAGGCATCCTGGCTCATTTGGAGAAAGCCCTTGGGAACAGCTTCCCTAGGGAAGGGAGATTTCCCCTCAAGGGACATTGGCTTTGACGAAGTCTAGTCATGGGTTATGTTAAAGTCTGAGCAGGCCAGACCTTAACATTGCAAAATCCCAGCCACTAACTCATCATCTCTCATACTTGTGATGGTATTGGGAAAATGGAAGAGAATGGCTGAGTCTATTCTACGCATCAGTCCATCCATCAGTCCGTCCATCAGTCCATCCATCAGTTCATCCATCAGTTCATCCATCCATCCATCCATCCATCCATCCATCCATCCATCCATCAGTCCATCCATCCATCAGTCCATCCATCCATCTATCAGTCCATTCATCTATCCATCCATCAGTCCATCCATCAGTCTATCCATCAGTCCATCCATCCATCCATCCATCCATCCATCCATCCATCCATCCACCCATTCATCAATCCATCCATCTCCAGGTGCCACTGGCTCTTGTAACACAAAAATTCTCGCATCTTCCCCTCTTCCTAGCCAGCACTTTTCTCTGGATCAGGATCACTTCCCTGGAGGGTGATGGCAAGAGACCTCTGCAGCTCTTGCTTTTCCCTCCAAGCTCCCCCATCCAACATGTTACAAATTTAACTAGAAAAGTTGTCCTAAAACCCTGTCCCCTGTACTGTTCCCCAGCTCCGAAACCATCATCAGCTCCATCATCAGCTCCTGCAGTAGCAAGTTCAAGTTTAAATTGCTTCAACTGACATCCAAGGGCATACTTTAGTAGGAAATGTCTGAGAGCTCACATTTTTTTGAGCCACAAAACCAGAAATTTCATGCTTTAACCTAATAGGCTCCACTGCGTCATCTGTGCACTTCCTGATCCTTGCCAAGTTTCCACTGCAGCAAGAATGTCAGGTCCAAGCCCACCCCACGATACTGGAGCCCGATGTCTGTGAAGACTGCCAGGGACTGGGTCTCTCTCTAGAAACTTCTCCAGCTTCCATTGCACGGAGTGACAGGAGACTTTCCATCAGAATGAGTCCTACTTCCCAACAGAGATGGAGAGGTTCCTGAGGGCAGGGACAGGTCCTCTGTGGCACAGAGCTCTACTCTGTGTATCAGCTTTAGCGTTTATACAGGA
Organism: Hydrochoerus hydrochaeris; assembly: GCA_004027455.1. NCBI lineage: Eukaryota > Metazoa > Chordata > Mammalia > Rodentia > Hydrochaeridae > Hydrochoerus > Hydrochoerus hydrochaeris. Next base: position 135,314 of record PVLA01004871.1, read on the forward strand.
AGCCCTCTCCCCACTTTCCCATCAACAAATAGTCATGATTGTAGCTAGGGTGACCCAAACTTGTTTCTAGAAAAACTTTCCAAGAGGCAGAGCTCCCTGGCACTAAGTTAGGAGCACTCTTGCCCTCTCCTGCATTTGCCAGTGAAATGTCACCTCTAAATGGCTGTCACTCATTCCCTTTGTTGCTCACCCAGGCCCTCCATTCCCAGCCTCCAGGTGGAGCAAAATGCTGCCCTGATCAGCCTATGGAAGGTCAGAGTTCTTAATCCTTTCCCAAATGACCCTAAGCAGATCACATGGCCGTTAAGTAGAAGGCAACTCACTTTACAATGATGTTCTCCTTGACTTAAAAATAGGGTGGTATCAGTAGGAAAGAGCACAGGGTGCGGAGTCAGTTTTGGGACCTTGGATAAGCCCAGTTCCCTCCTCAAGAATGCTAATGGCTGCTGGGAGGGGTTGTCAGAGTTAAAAACTGCAAAGCTCCTAGTGCCCTGTGAAAAATAATTCATGGCTGTGTTCCTTGCACTCATCCCAGAGTCTGGCATGTAGTAGATGCTCAGTAAACACTTGCCAAATAAATGCATGATGATCAATAAGTGACACAGGACAGTGGGAAGGCTCATGGATCTCCAAGCCTGACAGGGAAGCTCAGTGTCACATATAACACTGTGGCCCCTGGTTTCTCCATGCTTGTGGCTTTACAAGGCACCATATTGAGTCTCTACTCCCACTGGGCAGCCAGAGTTGTACGTTATTCCTTAGCTCTAGATCATATCCCTGTTTTCATGTCCATCTGTCCTATTTGTCCTTTGAACTTACCCATCTTATAACACAGCCCATAACCCATTTTACTGTCTACATTCTGGGACATGGATCAGGATCACCATACTTAAAATCAGTGGTTCTCAGACTGGTGTGAGCCAGTCATCTGAAGGGCCTCCTGGAACACGTATCAGGGTCCCCTCCCAGGGTCTGTGAGACGGTAGCACCCATAGACCAAGAGTGAACATTTCTAACAATTCCCAGGTGATGGCGATATTGCGGGTGGGCCAAACTTACTTGGAGAACCCTTGGCACCACCAGCCTTCTCTAGGGAACCTCCCTCTGTTCATAACCTGTGGCCTTCAAAAGCTGTGGCACTCAAGATTGGGTTCCATCACCCTTCCACGCCGAGAAGTTGCTGAGGCTTGAGGGCCTCCTACCCCGGCCTTTGCTCCCAACCTGAGTCCTGGCTGCCCCCTCCCCCAGCCCAGCAGCACTCACTTGGAGCTGGCCCTTGAGTGGCTGAAGGACAAGTCCTTGTTGCAGGAGATGGGTGGCACATACACCTGGTCCTGCTTGGAGCCACAGGAGGGCACAGGGCACTTCTTGATGGCTTTCTGGCCACTGCAGGTGCTGTAGAAGCTGTAGCGGTTCTGGGTGGTCTTGTGGCCCTTGGTCAGCGTGCCCTTGCGCAAAGTGCCCTTCGGGTCACAGTAGAGGTCGGGTTCACTGCGGCTTGCCTTGATTTTCTGCATGAAGCAGATGTCGCTGCCTGCCCCAGGTGTGGCACAGCTGCCCCGTGGATAGTGCCGGCTCCAGCTCTCCATCTGGCTGTAGGAGCTGAAGCGCCTGTTGTCTGGATCCCGCTTGAGGGTCCCATTGTAGACCTGGACAAGGGAAAGGAGAGAGGCTCAGTCAAGTTTCCTGATGAGGGATTCTGGGTCAGCCCTTTCCTAGTTCCCACGGTAAGGTTCTGGGAATCCAGGGATGTTCAGAGAACCTTAGACACATGTGCTGTATAATGTTTTCGATACCAGGAATCAAACTCAGGACTTTGCACTTGCCAGGCGGGTGCTTGTGCCTGTGAGCTCTATCCCCCTCCCTGTATCGCTTTTTAAACTACAAATTACAACCCATTATGGATTAGGAAATCACTGTAGTGGATTGTGCTCATTATTATTATTGTTATTTTTTTTTTATCAGTGCTGGGGATCAAACTCATGACCGCGTGCTTGCAAGGCAGGCGCTTATGCTGCTGAGCTAAATCCCCAGCCCTGTACCTATTATTATTAAAAATATAGTATAAATAATATACCTTGGAATATGAAACACTAGAGCACAGTGCACTTGTGGTTTTGTGGGGATATACCGAGAAAGTGTGACAGCCACTGAACTGGCCACCAGGGGGCAGTTCAACAGGAGGCTGCAGGTCCAGAGAGGAGGGAGCTTCCATTAGTCCCTTGGTGACAGAGCATAAAAGCAAGACTTGAGCTTGTGTCCCCAGCCCTCACCTTGTCACCTTGGGTCTTCCCCAGACCCCAGCAGCTTTTAACACACTCAACCCTCCTGGGTCTCTTGTATGCAGGGCTCAGAAACTTCTATTCCAGCCATAGCTGTTTCCACCATCATTTTTTGCCATATTCCTCATCCTGCTTCCTGTTTGGCCAATGCAAGAAGCAGATGGTATCAGACCTCAAGGGAAAACCCTCTCTCAAAGGCCACAGAGACACCATATTCCTGCTCCCTGGGCCTCTGTTACAGGAGCTTCTAGTTTGGGACCCATCTGGCACCTAGAGATGGCCCCAGTGCTGTGAGGAGGCAGTCATGGCAGACCTCTGGGCTTTATTGTTAGGCTGGCAGTGAGGAGATGCTGGAAAAGGCTCAACCCAAGAGGAAAACGTACTCTGGACAGTGAGGCATCCCCAAGTCTCTGTGTGAGCCCTGTGGGGAGTTAGCCTCCTCGGGAGGAGCCTAAAGCCAGACCCTCAGGGAGAATTAGCTCTGGGACAGACTTGACCAAGGAAGACTTTCCCAGGAGCTCACGAGCTGGTGGGTCTGGCCTGCTGGGACTTGTTCTCAAACTAGAGGATCAACGTGGAGCCTGATAAAATGTCTCCACACAGGTGCTGACTTGGGACTCACCTTGGCTGTGAAAAGCTGAGGCCAAGTCCAGCCCAGAACTTTCCTGCCCCACCCAGGGTGGGGTGGAGTTCTGGGTAATTCCCCCTCCACACCACATTTAGCTACACAGAACTGGGGAGAAGCTGGTCTTTACCTGGGTCCTCTTTCAACTCTTCAGGGAGTCACAGAAAGCAGGAAACAGCCACTGTTCAAGCTCCCATAATGACTGTGTCAAATTGCTAGTTAGAAGTCACATCCAAAACTCAGAAGCCACAGACTATTAACCTTGGCAATGACATTGCATCTACTTCACCCACACATCCAGCTGTGTACTCAGGCAGTAGAAATTTTTTTGCTTGAACTGGGTCAAAACAACCCACCCCAAAGGAAGCTGGTGTCGTAGGGTGGAGAGGCACAAATGGACAATAGCAAGGTAGGAAGAGAACCTGGGTATTTTTGGATGTGGAGTGAGAACCTTGCAGTTTGCATAAAAATACACAACAAGGCCTCCACTGCTTCTGCCTGGGGCCACACTGCAACCTCCTTTGGGGAAGGAAGGTGGGAGATGGCACTTTGGGGGTAAAGCTGAGCCTCCCCAAGGTCAAGCCTTAGAAGGAAATGCATCAAGGAGCTTCCTTGTTCCCAATAAATGACACACCTGGATGTCATCTCAGACACCTGATGAGACTCCAGATGCTTGCCTGGCCCAAACCCAGTGAAGATGTGATCATGCTGATTAAGCCTGACATGGGCTCCACGTTTTGCTCTCTGCCTGGGAAAAGGAGCAGCAGCAGCCCTGGCAAGTCTCAGCCCCCAAGAAACAGGCTCTGGCTGCATCCACAGGGGAACGGCAAGGAGGAGAAGGCGAGGGTGCTCCGTGGGACCACATCGGCATCTGCCCAATGGCATCGTCTGTTCCTGGGCACCCACTCCAGCTGCTTGAGTTACTGTGTTGTCTGACTATGGTAATTGTAGTTGGCTCTTTTCCATCACTGTGTCCCTTTATTGTCACAAGCAAGAAAAAAACTTCTCCTCCCCCAGAGCCATGAGGGGCTTGAGTCCTCTCCAAAGCTCAGATGAGGCAGACTGCTGCCACTAGCCCTCCCTGCACAGATAGTCTGTGAGCCAGGGTAGCCACAGCCTGTAAGGCTGTCATGGCAGTGGATGTGGGAATCTAGGTGCATTCCTCAAGTCTCCTGGCTGCAGCTGGCATCTGAGGCAGGGCAAGCCCTCATCCTGTAGGATGCTCCAAACATCACAGGATGTTTAGCGTTCCTGGCCTCCAGACCCTAAAAGTTAGCAATGGCTCTCTGTCATTGTGATGAGCAAAAATGCTCCCTCCCCACACTCTTCCCTGGTCTCAAGTGAGCAGCTGCAGCCAGAAGAGATTGTGTGGGCAGTGGCCACCTGTGGGCAGCAGGTAAAGTAACTTTGTGGCCCATATCTACACCCCCCCCACACACACACATCAGATACCGATCTGCTGGCCGCCTCCTCTTTGAGTACAAAGCACAGTACACACAACACTTCTTGTCTGGCTATTCCATGCTTCTTTGGGAAACTCCAGCCTGGACTGGGATGATCCATGGACCAGGACATTCCATAGCAGAAACTCAGCTTCCTGGGAGCAGAGCTGACCCTTCAACACAGAGTGCAGGCAATTCAGAGAGTTTCTCCACGTGGACTCCAGTGGAGATCTTGGGGGTCAACAGCCAGAAGCACAGACCAGCACAGGCCAGGAGCACTATTCCAGCTGGGAGCCTTCCCTAGCCTGATCCCACCCTCCCTTTCTGCTGATGACTTAGGTATTTTTCTTTCCCCTCTTGGAGAAGTGTGCTCTTTTAACCCCCACACTGAATGTCCTGTCTCTTCTTGTTCCTTCTTAAGTCAGAAGCTCTCAGAAGCCTACCCCTCACATGGCAGGCAAGAAAAGTGAGTCCTGGAGGGTGGGGAACCAAATTAAGCCCTTCCAGCCCCAGCCCCAAGACTTCAAAGATGGAAATATAGTTAGCTTCTGCTGGAGAGAGCAAAGCAGTCTGAGGAGGCCTCGAACTGGTTTATTTGAGCTCACTGCACAATTATTCAGGAAGACATGGTATCTGTCTACCTGTCTTTCCATCCAAGAATGTTTTATGTCCCTTCCCTTTGCATCCCCACTGCACAGACTGTGGTCATGAGTTTCCTCAGTTTACTCCTGGGTAACCCCAGAGCCTCTTACTTGCCTCCAGCCAGTCCCTGGGACTCGGGTCCCCGCCTTGGAATGCCTTTACCTTCATCCTCCTAGGGGAAGCTTCCATTGGCACATGGCCTTGCTGGACAGCTTGCAATGTCTCTGCCTCTCACAAGGCAAGCATCTATCCAGCCGTCTCTTCCCCTTCTAACACAGCCCATCACGCTGTCCCATAACAGAAGTGACATCCTGTACCTGCTCCAGCTAAGCCTCATCTCTGCCCTGTGTCCCTCTCCCTTCCTATCCACTTGCAAGTCTTACTCTGCTGAAACCTGTTATGAAGCCTGCTCTGCTAGAGCCTCATCCAGCATTCTTTACACACCTAGTTACTTGTGGTCTTGTTTGCCTCTAGTTGCTAATGTGGGTATCTACTGTTCCTCCAAGCTCTTTTGATGCTTACCACAGGGCTAGACTCCCCGCAAATGCTCACAGAAAGGGGTCCTGGATTTGTAGTGAAATTTTGTGCTAGGGGTAGAGACTGGTTGCTAGGTTTTGGGGTTCTCATGGCCTCTGGACCACCATAGAAGAAGTGAGCTTCTAGAAGGCAAGGGGCCTCCAGACAGAGCAAACCCACCTATGTTGGTGGCACAGTCTAGGTTCCACCCACAGTTGTCCCCAGTGAGTTCTGTTCAAGCTCTAGCTGACCAGACAGAAGCTGCCTGACTCTTTCAGAGTTACGTATGTCCCGCACAGGCCAAGATGAAAATAGTGTATGTGCCTAGCTATTAGCCCATTTTGAAACCAAGCTTCTGCCAGCAAGGTGGGGCTGGCCTAACCAGCTCTCCAGCTGGGCACACCCCACTCTGCCCTGCAAGTCACTCACTCAGCAGAGTGCCCAACAGGGCCATCTTCAGCAAAGAGATTCCCCACACCCTTCACATGAAAGTGACTGTGCACACAACCTCCCGCAGTCTTTGTGCCTCTAAGGCCTGCACAGGGCTCTCCCAAGAAAGGACAGTGACTGGGAGTCCCTCAGGGACACGTTCCACCTGCCATTTGTAGCACCCACCACTACTTATTCAGCACCATTGAGGGGGTCTTCATGCAGTAGATATATAGCAGCCCTCTTGCATCTTGCTGGGGTTTCTTTTTGTCATCCTGGGGTAACTGGGCAGGGCTAGGCAGCACCTCAGTGGAACTCAGATCCTCCCCAGCAAGGTGCCCACGAGGGTACACACAGAGCATGCGCATGGACAGTTCTCCCAGAGGGGCAGGGTGGCTGCTTACTCGACAAGCTGAATCAGCGCGGGACCCTGAGTCACTAAAGACGGGAGCTCAGCATAGAGAGTGTCAGTCCCTGAGTGCTCTGGGAATGGCCCCCTTTAAAAGCTCTGGGCCAGCCCTCTTTTTTTTTTTTTTTTTCCTGGCACAGTGCTGTAGACAAAGCAGCCCCGAAGCTCAGGAGCCCTGCCATCTGGGCAAAGAGCAATCCTTGCTGGCCTTGGAGGAGGCCGTGGGTGTACCTACCTGACTGTCCAGTCCTCACAGGCGGGGAGGAGCTGCACTCACAGTTCCATCACCAGCACCCCGAGAGCCACAGTGCCTACCCAGGGGACCCCCTCAGGAGCCACCTGAAGGATGACTGGGAGTCGACAGGTGCTGACTAGTGGATGACCAGCTCTCTGTCTATTGAGAAGAGGCAATGACAGCAATGTGCCCAATGCTGGGCAGGCACATGCTTTGTCACCCAGATTTTTAAATTGTAAAAACAAACAAACAAACGTTTCGCTGCCCATCTGAGAGTATACATACATATAGGTTTGGTTAACAACAGTCACTGACCCTTGTAACCCTCGAAGAGAAGAAATGTGAGTTACACATTGTAGTCAGTGTAAATGTTTGCTGAAAAATGAGGACGAATTTTCTCAAGTATAGAGTATAGAAAAGACTTTCTAAAACTCTAGGCTACTGGCCAGGGATCTTAAGAGAGGTGCCATTCTCTCCAGGGAGGCCATGAACCCAGGTGAAGGAGGCATCTTGGCTTCTCTTGTTCCATGCACCAAGTCCTTGTAGGTGACTGAGCAGCCAAACTCATGGCTCATGCTGACGGTAGCTGATACTTACTACCATCTGCTGTCTGAACCACCAGCCGTGCATCTCTAGCACCCCACTTTGTCTCTGCCCCCACCCTCTACATAATCACTAAACCTTGGGACAGCAGATTTCCTGAAATGCTCCTCTGTGGCCTCCCTCTTCCACACTGGAGAAGTAGGTTTTTCTCAGCTCTGACACTCATAGGATGGGTGTGGGAACTAGAACCTGAGATTCTAGTCTCAAGATGGAATGTGTGCTTGTTACTTCAGTTCAGCTATCACAGGCCCAAGTGACAGAAGATCGCTGGTCTTCAGCCATTTTTCTCCCATGAACTCAAACAAGTCGAGTCCTGGTCATTCTGCTGTCCAGGAGCCCCACTTTTGGCGGTCAACTCATCTGGCTTTCTAACCCAGAGGGTGGATCAACTGTCCCAAAGATGGGTCATCTAGGAGGGAAAGGAGAAGGGACCTGATGTGAAATCACTCTGGGAGTGCCACCCTATACACTGAGACCAGAGGTTTCCTAACCCTAAGAAGAGAAAGACCAAAAGCTGTGCAGTGGAACATCTGAAGGGCAGGTGCATACCTGACCCCCCAAAGAGCTCCATGGAGAGCCAAGGTATTAAGAATCCACTTCTACTGATTGGACGGTCAAAACTCTCACACAAAGGGAGGGATGTTTTGTTGGGCCCTCCAGTGCTTGGATACAGACCTCCCCTATGGGAGGTGAGCACACACATATTCATGCACACACACTGCCCTATGCACACTCCACTGCTCACCTGGGACACACACACACTTGATTAAGAGTGAACCTGGTAGGTTCATCTTTACCTGTTCCATTTAAAAAAATGTCTCCAGTGGGGCATGGAACCTGGTAGGGAAGGTCTTTGGAAGTTCTAGCAGGGGTAGTATTTTGCAGTCTACAGAGAGCTTCTCTAGGTATCATCCAGGTAGAGCCTCAAGGTACTGACCTTTATTCTACTTGGCCAATGAGGCATCAGGACAGACAGTGCAGCCTCATTCTCCTTCCGAGCGTAAGAAGCCTGCAGAATATGAGGTTTGTGCAAGGCCACCTGGCTAAGATATGACAGACTCTGAATCATGACTGAGGTCTCTGGCTTTTCTGCCAGAACGTGTTCTGCAGACACTCTGCCACCAGCCTGATGATTTGAACAAAATCTAAATGGCAAAGAGCTTGCATATCAATGGCCCTCCGGCTCCTAGAAAACTTCCTCCTTCAGGATTCTGGAAGTGCCTCCTCCTCCTCCTCTGGCTGACTGTGGGAGGTCTTTGAATACTTCATACAGTAGTCTCAGCTTCAGCACACAGTTTTACTACCCCAAAACATGGATTGAAAGATACTCCAGCCCAAGAGATACCAGTGGGAGAACTTGTGTTACAACAACCGGTCTACCTAGCTAGGACCACACATGAGAGAACAGGTACAAACAGTGACTGCCTGGTAACCCTCCAACCACACCTTGGTCCAGATGTGCCAATGAACACAAAACTGGGACTGGCATTAAGATCAGTACAGACTCTGAACCTTGGGGTCTCTTGGAATTGTTCAAGTCTTGCTGAACTTCTTTGGGTTCAGAAAGCTACAGCAATTCTCTGGGAGTGAGGGATGGGTCACTGGCTGGCTCTGAGTACCCCCGTTTTGCCTCTAGTACCATGGGGTTTCCTGAGAGCTGATTAGGGCCACAGGTGAATGTGGAAGGAGCTTGGGACCACCCTGGTGGGCTCTAGAGGGATAACTCAACCCACAGGGCTCAGTGTTAGCACAGGGATCCACAGACTGTCAGTCGGAAGCATCATCTTTACCTGTTCCATTAAAAAAAAAAGTGTCCAGCAGGGCATGGGGCCAATGGCCTCTGTGGGCACCACTTAGGCACCTGTTCCTTTGCCTGTCAACTCTCTTGCCTGACCTGCTGGGCCAGATAAAGGAAAATCATCCCAATTAATTTATGACCCCAAATCTACCCAAATGCTGGCCATGTACTGCTGATGGTTCGAGGTGACTTTAGGGACTCCAAGACAGGACAATCATTCTCACTGAAATACACAGGAAGCTCTGCCTTGCTCCATCTGCTTACCACGGAGTGGAAGTCAAGGCAGAAGCCAGAGTGGGTCTCTATCACTGGCCAACCTCCCTTTCTGAGCAAAACAAACCAAAATTTTCTCTCGGGAGAACAGGGTTGTTTCATCCTGTTTATTATTATTGGCTAATAGGATCATGGTTAGTATTCCTTTATGGCAAAGGTTACTATGCTTTCGACATTTGAGTTAATGACTACATAGTTTCTTTTGAAATATATGCACTGGAGTTTAAAAATAATTCCTTGAAAAACAAGTCAATGATAGTTGGTGTGATGATTTTGGAAAACTTATCACAACCGCGTGCCAGTGCTAGAGGGAAACGTAACCGCCAATAGTAGCGAAGGGGGTGTGATGCCCCCGTGGGCAGGGCCATGGGCACAGCTCGGAGACTGGGCTCTGGTCTTGGTTCTTTTCCTGTCTATCTGTGTAGCCTTAGGCAACCACCTTACACCTCTGAGCCTCAGTTTCCCCAACTATACCTCTCTAGAAGGTCTAGAAGGCTTCTGGGGTTTGGCAGTTTGTGATTCAGTCCCTGCTGAAATCACAGTCTCCTTCCAGGCCAGCTCAGCCCTGGTTTCCTCCCCTTGCAGGCCACGCCCTAGTGCCAGGGCGGGGGCGAGACGGGAGGAGCTCCGCACTGCCGTTCTCCGCACCTGTGTCTCTGCGCACCCCCCCACCCCACCCGATTTGATTTTGTTTTTCAGCTGAGTTTGCTCTCCTGGAGCGGACAGGCCTCGCAGAGACTTGCCAGGGCCCTGGGGGAGAAAGCCGAGCCTCACCCTAGCAAAGGGTGGGGATACCTCTTCCACCCACTTGGGAAATGCTGCATTTGTCTCAATGGGCACAGCGAGCGACACAATGAGAATTCTCAAACCAACAAAGAGGCACTAGACGACCCGTCTGTCCTTTATTTCCATGGCCCTTCCTGGTGTCCAGGTTTCTTGGCTTTCAAGCCTGGCAGCAGAAAAGACCTGACCCACTTGTCTCCCTATGGTTCCTGGCTCCTTCCCCTCCCCTCCTCCACACCCCCTCAAGCCCGCTGGGCTTGGTTCTGCCAAATGGGCCCATGAGGCCTTAAGGAAGTCCTTGTGCTTCTCTAGACTTCATTTCTCTGCAAACAGAATAACAATACCTTGTTATCTACCCTGCAGAGACAGAAGGATCTAGTGGGGAAATGAAAACATGAACACTGAGTAAATTCAAAATGCGATGCTAATCCAAAGGATGGTCTGACTACAGGGGACCTGACTGTGAGAATGAGGCGGGGCCAAGGCAGCCTCTCAGCACCTCCTGAGGGCCTGGCCCCCAAATCTCCATGACCCTGTGTCCACCCCTTCATTTACAGGCTAGGAAACCCAAGCTGCAGAGGTCTAAGGCAGCGTGTGCTGCAACATTCAACTGTTAATTATATTATTTCTAGTCACGGTCATTAACTGGCTTGTAAGGACCCTAAAGACTTGTAGGTTGAGTAGATTAACTTTGTGAAGACCTCTCATCCCCCTGAAAAAAGGGCCCTTAAACTTCACTAATTTCTTCTGGAGGAAAAAAAAAATTATAATTATCTTTGATTCTTCAAATCTTCCCTCTAAAGTTTCAAAGGCTATCTTTGCAATCTGTGTTTGGGGGTGAGTGGAAAGAAATACACTATTCCCCTCTTTGTGACCAGAGAATTATTTGTCTCCCAATATCTGATTAGGAAGGAAGAAATTAATACATGTTTGAATCTATTAGTTTTCCCAGCTTGGCCTTACATAAGCTCAGAGCCCAAACAAAGTGGATCGAGACTGGCTGTCTGGTCAAGCTAAGCTTGGCTTCTGCTGCCTCAGGGAGAGTGGCTTTTTCTCCCCACAGAACTTCCAAGAAGGGTCTGCTGCTGTCTGTGTCCTGGGCTGGCTATGCCTGGTTCTTCACACAAGCTATGCAGCTACCACACTTCTCTCGGCAGTGATTTCTCTTCTGAACATACTGACCTAATTGCTCCGCCCTTCCCCTCCCTCTCCAGGGCTGGGTCACCTGGCCTGGCCAGTGACCTCATGGTTTTGCTGCTCCTCACTGTGGCACAGGGATGGGGCAAGCCAGCATGTGCACTCAACTTGGAGAGCACCTGCAGCTCCAGGCCCCCAAGAGTTCTGCTGAAGACCAGGGAGGCTGGCAAGACCTCGGGAGCCAGCAACTCTCAAGCAGCTGTCTCCTGGGGTGATGCCTAGTCCTTGCAAAGGGTCAGCAAGAGGTCCTCAAGCTATAGCCCAGGGACCAAGAGCAATCGTCTGCCTTCCGTGTTGCCTTAGTTCCTCCAGAAGCCTATCCCCACTTCTTCCCCCTGGTGGGGCTCATCCTAGGAGACTGCATTTCTATTTAAGCACTGGAACCACATCTTTCTGCCTTAGTAGGCTCTTGGGACTAACATGGGACAACCTCCAGCTTCTCTCCGTGGAGGAAGGACACCAAGCATGGATGTCAGAGGCCATTGTCTCCCCCAGGGAAGGGCGCTGCTAGAGCTGCCTGTCCGCTCTCACTCCCTTGCCACCATTCTCTCACGGAGGCACATGCTGTCCCTTGGCAAGTAAGATCATTGCCTTTTCTTGTTGGGTGAGAGCCTGGGGCTCTTGTGGGACCCTCCTATCTCCCAGGGCTGGGTGGGAGTGAGTCACAAGCTGGCAGCAGGGAGACTGAGTTAGCAAACACAGCAAGCACTACCTCAGGAGCAGGAGCCATGCCTGCTTGGGAGCAGGAGCCCACGGTTTACGCTCTCTCTTGCACTTGGACTTTACAAGAAGAGACAGAGCCCAGCAGGCATCTGGAAAGTGCTACTCAGAGCTGAGAAGCAGGGGGAGGAGGTCTGAATTTTAAGTCAGGGTAGTTATTCATCAGAGTAACCTACTGTGACTCAGTTTCTCCTCTGTAAAGCCAACATAAATGAAATCCTACCATCTCTCTTTCATTGCAAGGGCTAATTAACTACTGTTTTCCTGGTGCCAGGAGATGCTAGGATGAAAGCAAAGAGGAAGTGCTAAAGTCTTTATCCATCTGGAGGCCAGAAGCAGAGATTGGCCAGAACTGACCTTGTCTCTAACCCTGGGGAGACCACAGAGGTTTAGCTTTAGGGCCCTGCAGCTACTACTTAGGGTCAGTGGTCAGTACATAAGGAATCCTAGATGAGTCTGGCTAGGAGGATCTAGTCCAAATACCTTACTTCACCATGGAGGAAAGCACACTCTGCAGAGGTGAAGCCCATTCCAAGTTCTTCAGCTTGTAGTAGCCCAGTTGAGTCTTGAATACAGGTCTCCTACTGCTAATCTACCCATAATCCTCCTACTGCCTTAGGAACTTTCATCCATTTTAGAGACAGGCAAGTTGAGTCTCAACCAGATTAAGAACTTGATTAGAATCATGCAGGTAGTTAAGGGCAGAGCTGGGTTTTGAACCTAAAGTTCATGATCAAACTCCGGAGCCCATTCTTCTGTTCTAATCTGCCTCTGGGCACAGCCTCCATTTCTGTGGATTGGCAAGGATGGTCTCTTCCTGCTATTCCTTGGTGATGGTCTCTGGCAGCTGCAGTATTTGGCCCCTGGCTCTGCCCTGTGGATATTCAGTCCACACATCTAAGTGACCATAGGTGAACTGACAACCTGAGAGCATTTGGCAGTGCTTGGATTTCCCATGGTCCATCGGAACCTAATGCAACCAGAGCCCTTCATCTGTAACAAGACTCATTCAAGATTCTTACAGCTTAGGGAGGGCAGGATCAGTTCTCCTCAGGCTAATTGTCTCTAGTACATTGTTCAAAAGACTCTGTCATAATGGGATCATCAAGTATTGATGATCCCAAGGGGTAAGGGGCTGAGAGAAAGATCAGAACAAAGGCAGAATTCTCCCTCTTTATGTTCCTGGGGATTCTCACTCCTGAGGTGCCAGACTGGATTTAACTGAGCATGCCAGAGTGATTCAATATGGCAGTGACCATGGCATAGCCTGGTCCAGTCTTCTTGCATAATGATACCTGCACAGCTTCTCTCCCCCATAGACCAGAACCTAGGAAGGATGGTCTGCTTTGGTCCACAACCAAAGAATATATTACTGGCTATAACTCCTGGAAGAACTGACTGCTTAAGATGTGCTTCTCGAGTTGAAAATAGAAAACTGTTCAGTGCTAGAGTTGATAGAAAAGGGGACTGTCAAACTTAATCCAGATGTATTTTTGGAAATCAGTTACTCACTTGCATCAGCTTTTCCTGGGGTAATCCTAAGTGATAAAACCTAGGGACAGGAGTGCCAGGCCTTCCAAGGGTTCCAGCTGTGTATTCTTTCATCTTGGTCTTGGCTGACCCAGAGGATAGTATACAAGTGACTTATTATAAGGACAACCAAGAGGGGCTGAAAGATTTTTTTTTTTTACCAAAATGGATGCAGGTTTTAATAATTCTGCTTGAATTCCCCAGTCCAGGATGGGAACGCTTAAAGAAGTCTTATTTTTATTACAAGAATTACCAGGCATTTCAGGTTATATTATATTTGAATTTTGGATAAACAACAAAGAATTTTTCAGTAAAACTATGTGCCAAATAGTGTGCTTTGTTGTATTTCATCTGGTAACTCTACCCTAACCCCATTCATGCTGTTAGACAAGTGAATCCAACTTGAATCCAGAGAGGAAACACTATGACCATTTCCCTCCTTCTCTTGTTGGAACCCCATAGAGTAGGTCTAATTAGAATGTGGGGGAAGACAGAAATGAAAGGATTTGAGCTCATAGGTCTCTTGCAAATCCCTGGAAAATAGCTGTAGTGTTAAAATATGGAGATGGTGGGAACCCACAAAATATCCATCACAGCCAGGCATGGTGGCTCACGCCTGTACTTCCAGCACTCAGAAAACTGAAGCAGGAAGATTGTGGTGAGTACGAGACCAGCCTGGACTACAAAGTGAGATTAAGACCAGCCTGAACTGCATAGCAAGACCCTGTCTCAAAAAGACAAAAACAAAAACAAACAAACTATATATTTTGTGTGATATATATATATATATATATATATATATCACAAAAAAGTACAAACATCTGGGGTAATGAAAATAGAACTCCACCAGGTTAGGAGTCAGGAGGTCAGGGATCTAGGTTGCTACACCATTAAACAGCTGTGTGGCCTTTGATGAGTAATTTGTCCTCTCTGGGCTCAAGTTTCCAGCAGAATGGAACCAGTGCTGGGACTCTGACATTCCTGTGTGTGGCTCTGAGAACTGCAACAGCAGAGCTGAGTCTGTCCTCCTGAAAGGTCGGGCAGTGGGAGTGGGGGTCCATCCTTCACCCCACCTTGCTGCCTCCCTGCTTCTCCTGAGGTCTTCAGGACTCTGGGACATGGATGCTGTTTTCCGATAGATCTTGTCTTTGGAGGGGAGGAGGGGGTCATGTGACCAGAAAACAGCAGAGAGTTGCTTGGTTCAATGACTTTCTTCTAACCAATCTTTTCTATTTCTTACACCCCTGGCTGCTTTTTGTATGTCAGTCTAATGTTGTTTTAAGGTTTATTTTATGACAAGGCGTTCTATATTCAGTTCTCTAAATTCATGAAATAAATTATAAATTATAGTGCATTTTTTAATCAGAAGGCTATTACTGATAAGGAATATAAGGCAAAACTATAATTTTAAAACATTATTAGAATTTTTGGTTTTATTTTCTGTTTTTGGTTCTGTTTTTTGAAAGCATCTTGCTCTGCAGTTCAGGCTGGACTTTTACTCACCATGTAACCAGGATGACCTTGAACTCACGGCAAACCTCCTGCCTCAGTCTCCTGAGTACTGGGATTACAGGTGTTTACCACCTCTCCTGGCACCACTTGCTTTTGGAATTTCTATATTATTCTAAATATATAAGGTCCTTACATATTGAAATAAAATACATCCTCACTGACAACAAAGCTGTGTTATTTGAAGGTGGTTTGATATTTAGAATTGTAGCCAAGTCTGAGGATTAAGGTGCTCACAGTGGATGATATGGTTTCTGATCAAACAAAGGTCATGACAATAGAGAAACAATACTGGTTCTTACATGGCTCCATAAATACACTGAAGGTAGTTCTAGAAACATTTTGAGCAGGGAGAGTATTGGTGTAGTATTCCAGGACAGAAACTACTACAGACTTCCATTCTATCTGTCTGTTTACCTCTACTTCTCCCGACTTGAATGGAAGTTCACTGAGGGCAAGGGCCGTCTTTCCACCTGTCTGCATTGCTCTTCTCTTGCTGCCACGCCCCTGCAATTGCTCAATACCAGTTGGCTGACGGAGTGAATACAAAGTATCCGTAGGAAATGGTCCTTCATTAACTCTCAGAAGCTCCTGAAAACACGCTGACCATGCTTGTATAGACAAACCACACCCTCTTCCCCACGCTCCCTGTCTTTGGCCACCATATTGGTTTCCCCAGAGGGTGGAAAATAAAACATTCCAAGCCAGTTGTGCCATCCATGGGAAAATCCCACAGGCATGGGATTATCTCACACCACAGATCTCTATTACCATTTCTCCCGCTCTTTTCCTCTCTAAATCTGGACCCCTTTGGCTTTGCCCAGTGCTTGGCTGATTATATGTCTGGCTCCAATATCTATTATTCCATTTCCTCCCTACTCAGCCCCCTCTCTCTGCCAAATCCTTGTGTGTGCTCAGCTCTTCCCTGTTCCCATAGCCTCTCCTGAACTGAGAGGAGACAGGACATGCCTCAGCAGCTACCCTGTCATGAGTCATGTCTGCAGACCTGCCAGAAAGGAGTGAGGAGGGTTGGGCCTTAGGGTGGGGGAAAGAAAGGGATTTTCACTGGTTAGAAAATGGGCATAGG
Organism: Hydrochoerus hydrochaeris; assembly: GCA_004027455.1. Classification (NCBI taxonomy): domain Eukaryota; kingdom Metazoa; phylum Chordata; class Mammalia; order Rodentia; family Hydrochaeridae; genus Hydrochoerus; species Hydrochoerus hydrochaeris. The sequence continues at coordinate 151,394 of PVLA01004871.1, forward strand.
GAGGGGTGAGGGTTGTTTGGGAGCATTAACGGCTAGCGAAATAGTTGAGGATTGAGTTAATTAACCAATGCACAGTGCTCAATATGAGCCATAGAGGGTTGTTTTCTAGAAATACTTCCTCTTCTTTCATGGTGCTCTGTCAGTGTGGTAACACTTGCAGTTAACATAATGTGATATCAACCTATGAGTGAAGTGGACACATGGCTACCATCACTCCCATTTTATGTATGGGAAAACTGATGTTCAAAATGATTCCAAGTTTTCTCTGAAGTCACAGAACCAGGGTAGAATGTGAAGCTTCTAAGCTTTGATCTGGTAATATCACGTATGTGTAGACATGTAAAGTCTGTATTGTCAGCATGAGTCTTCACTTGGGACTGCTAGTCCAGTAACTTGCCTTCCTTGGGTTTAACCTAATCCCATTATCCTGCATTAGTAAGACATTTTTTCAGTCTGTCTGGCCATCATTCTTTGTGTCAAAGCCCTTTCATATCCCTCCCTCCCTGATCTGATAGCTTGTTGAGCTCAATCAGCTGGATTTACACTGCAATGAGGATGTCAGCTGACAGTAAGAATCAGGAAAGAACAACCCAACAAAATGAAACAAAACAAGTGAAGTAAATTTGCTGCAAACTTCAGTCATTCCTTCCTTTAGTTCCTAACTCATAACATGCAAGAAAGAAAACATCTAAAATTAGCCTTAACAAGAGCCAAGGAAAGGACAACAGAATCAAGCCAATGACCAAACAACTCCAAACTCATATCCACCCACCTTCTCCCCCACCCAGAATCCCAGATCTTCAACAGTCAAGAGTGAACATTGTGAGTAATGCGGCTCAAAGCAAGCACCGGTGATCCTGGAGCCCCAAGAAGGCCGAAGCTCAGCTTCCCAGGGACAAAGTAGATTTTCTCCTCTCTGCACAATGTCTCGAAGTCTCACAAAAGAATTTCCAAGAACAATGTAGGCCAATATTGAAATCAACAAAAGTAAATGAAAGTCATTTGAAGACTACAAGAAACTTTGTGTGCTATGCATTCCAATATTCCCAATTTTAGAGTGGAAGAAAAGTATGCTAGTTTGTACTAGTATATTAAAAGTATCTGTTACAGCCCTTAGCCCAGAGCTAAACTCAGTAAATATCTGCCCAGTAAATGGACAGATGTGTGGAGTGAGTTGAGTTCATGAGGAAGACAGAGACAAAACCAGGATTAAAGGATCTAAAAAATCTTCACCCATTTTAATTATTTACAATTTTAGGAAATGTTGTAATTTTTTAATGCACATTATTTCATTTGTTCTGATAATAACAAGTGGAGTTTATTATAACTACTTTATACCATGAGGAACCCAAGGACCAGAGGTTGAAATAATTTTCCCAAAGTCATTGATCCTGCCAGTGGCAGAGTGAATTTGAGTCAAAATTTATCTGACTTATAAACTCAAGCAACATTGTCCACTCCAGCACCGAGTACCTTCTGCAGAGTCACTGCAGTGGACATACTGTCCTGAGCTTGGAGGACCTTCTGGAGTCCCTCCATGGCCATCAGTACTCAAGAAGGAATCCTTCAGGATTTTCCTAGAAACATATAAAACTATCCACAAGTGGACTTCAAAAATTCAAACTTCTCTCAAATCCGTGATTGAGTTAGATGTATTGGGAAATGGACTTTTAAAAATGTCCTTTCTTTGTGTTTTTTCTAAAATGTCCTCACTTGTGACATTCAGAAATAGCCAGTCAGCCCTAATTTGAGGCTTCACACACAACCTTCTGTAAAATAATGGCCAAGCAAAGAGACCTGGTCAGAGCTGATAACCCCAATGCACTGATCTCTGCCTGCATTACTCTTTTTTAGCAACTAGTGCAGGCTTTCTCTACCATGCATCCCAGACCATCCCCACAAACACTCCAGGTGTCTGGATGGACAAAGTTTCTTACCGGATAGCCCCATGAGCCATTCCCTGCCTGGAACTTCGAGTAGTAGCTGCTCCGGCTGGTGGTGCCATAGTTGTTATAATTGTCCACTAAGCCATCATACATGGAACCTGGGGGGCAAAGAAAGGATTAAGACAGGATGGCCATGATGCTCACCCATAACTCCTCCCAGGACATCATCCCATATCCAGGTCTATCATGTGCATGAAGACATGAGCTTCTGAGGGAGGAGGGTGGAGAAGAAATCAGCTGCTGGCCATCTCCAACTGTACATCCTCCACCACCAGGGCCAAGGGAAAGGACACCACAGACTACTGCAGGAACAGCTTTGAGAGTCTACTGACTCCTTCCTAGTGGCTGCCCAGCTCTTTGGGATGGTTGACACCTACAAGTCAGGAGTTGTTCTGGAGGGTCCTGGAGCACTGTCATCCCAGCCCAGGGAAGCACGACTCCACGTTCCACAAAGATCAGCTTCCCAGTTGGGAAAGGCAGGCAGTATCTTGACATTCCAGGTCCAGAGCCCCAAGATCAGAGCACAGAGCAGTGCAGGGTAATTCCAGTCAGATTCCAGTTGGGACTCTGGATTCAAACTAAAGCCCAGCCCACTGGATGGCCGGATGATCTTCTGCCCCTTTCTTTGTTTCTGAAGTTCTCTAGCTGGTAAAGGGAAGCAATGATCAGCCTCAAAGGACCCATGAGAATTAATTAATGTTTTCACAGTGCTTGGAGATCCACAAATGACAGGCTCCAGAGGAAGAGGACAGAATGTCATTAGGGTTATTAGCAGCAAAGTGGCTTTGAATCACAGGAATCAGAACTGGATTTTGGGTTCCTGGTGGAGCTAGCCTCAATGCCCCTTTTCACCAAATGGTGGGAAGTGTCCCTAAATCTAAATCTGCAGGACACATATAACTTTGCTCACTCTGTTCCATTTGTTGAATCTGCCTTTCCTCCTTGGCTGCAACCTCAAATCCCATTCATCTTCTAAAGTTAAGGTCAAGAACTTTCCTCCTCTAGAAAGTGCAAAACAATCCTTTTTGGCTTCTGAACACACACTGTCCTATGTCTGCACCCCAAAACTCCCCCTGCCTAGCATCACTCCTTCAGCTCCACTGGTAGCTCCATGAGGGGCAAACCATGGCTCTGTGGCCTAGATGCCAGAGGAAGGTTTGCACCAACTTCTTGTTAAATGTGGCCTCTGGTGATAAAGCTGAGTGGCACCAGTGAGAACCTCTTAGGAGGGATGTGCTTCTTTTCTCTACAGTGCTGACCAGAAAATCTATGTGGCCTGGCATAGTGGCATATGCCTGTAAAGCCAACTACTTAGGAGGCTGAGACGGGAGGGTCTTAAATTGCAACCTGGGAAATTTATTGAGATTTTATCACAAAATCAAATTTAAACAGGCTGAGTATGTAGCTCAGTGGTAGAGTACTTGCGTATCACATTCTAGGTCCTGGGTTCTATCCCAGTGCAGAAAGGAGGAGGAGGAGAAAGGGGAGAAGAAGAAGGAAAAGAGGGAGAGGAGAATAGGGAGAAGAAAGAGTGAGGGAAGAAAAGGGAAAAAAGAAAAGAGAAAAATAAACAAGTAAGAAAAAAGTGAAGGGGAATAAAAAAGAAAAGGGAAGGAAGGGGGAGGGAAGGGACCAGACCTGGCCAGGGAGGGAAAACTGGATGGTGAGCCCCCGGTTCTGCTAGTACCACCCCTTCTGTCGCATCCACCCAGACTTGAGCCTTTCTCTGGGGAACTGGATTATCTGAGCTGGGAGTGAGAAAAGCAGAGAGGTGACTCTAGAATGGGGTCAGTGTCTCTGCCTGGGACCACCTCCTTTGTCCAGCACCAGATGACCATCATAGCCCATGGCAGAAAGCCTGATTCCCAGCCTGTCTCAAGGAGGACCCAGCGGACATAAGGGCATTGAGCTGCCCTGGGGTAGGAGAAGCTGGAGGAGTTGACATTGGTCCTAGCCTGGCATCGGGTCAAGTCACATGCTTGCTTTAGGTCTCAGCTTCTTCTTCTGTAAAAAGGTGTTAACTCCTGTGTACCCCAAAGGCCCCACACAGCTCCCAAGTTCCGTGGCTGTGTGATGACGGTGACACATGCATGATGGAATTCAGAGCAGCCCGACCTCTCCTCCCCTGAGAAAGGCTTCAGCTTACAAGGAAGAAGGGAAGCTAACTAAGGCGAATCATCGCTTCCTGTGCTGCCTGCCTCAGGGTCCTCAAGAGGCTTCTCATCACTGCCAGTCCCAGCACCCCACCCTTCCCGTCCCAGCTCCAGTCCGGAAGGGCCTGCCCCTGTGAGTGATGTCCCGGGGAGAGCTCCATTGTGCCCACTGAATGCTGACTTACTCTGATTGCCCTGTGAGGGTCGCCAGCCTGCTCCTCGCCCTCTCTCCACAGCAGCTTTTCAGAAAGACTGGGAGACTCTTGTGTGCTCAGGAGCTCAGAACTTGAGCTCACCAGGGAAGAGACTAAAGCCAGGCAGATGCAATGAGGATGCTAGAGCTGGCCTCCAGGTCTTGCCTCCCCTCCTTCCAGCCCACTTCTGTCATCCTTTCTCAGGTTGGCAGGCCACTGTCTACTTGGCTCTCGCGACAGGAGTTGGTATTTCCCGCTAATGGGCACATGTGAGTCGGCCCTCTGTTTCATGATGGAAATATGTGTGGTAGTGACAGGCAAAGTGTAGCAGAGGCCCAGGGAGGCCTCCCACTTGGACAGGCACCCCCCAGGAGTGGCCTGTGGGGCTGCACCCCTTGTGAAAGGGAATCCATGTGCACGACACAACTCACGGCCCCATTTAGGTCACTGTATAAAGCATCTCTTCCCTCAACACCTGCACCTCCCTGCTGCCTTCTCCACAGTTCTCTGTGTGGAGGTGGTGGGGGACTGTGCTGCGGAGGCAGGGGATGGACACACAGACACATGGACACAGGGAGGCAAAGGTGGGAACCCTGTAATCTCCAGGTCCCAGCAGTGACTCTGGTGAAGACAGGCATAGGCTGTGACTCTCGCAGGGCTGGGTCCTTGCAGACAGCTTCTGAAAGCATCCTCCAAGCCCTGACTACGATCAAGGGGCTGCTTGGCCCACTACGAGTCTGAGGCTTCCATCACTCCAGCCAGCACTGCCTCCCCAGCACAAAGCAGCCACACTCGCAGGATGTGGGTAAACGGAAGGCAGGAGTCTAGCGATGTCACACATCTGCAGGCACACCTAGCCGTATGCCAGACACCAGAAGGTGCAGGTGGCACCTAAGTTCTATGTTTAAGAGAGTTGTCCCCGTCCAGAGGCCATTTTCCTCTCTCCTGATCCCCGGGTAAGAAAGGTCCTTTAAAAGTCAAGCTCCATAGCAAGAAAGTGGGGCTTCTGCACCTGGTTCTCCCACTTCTAGAGAACTCACCTCTAGGAAGCCTCACCTGGTTAGTGACTCCTCCACAGCCATCTCACGATAGTAGTCTCTACTATCATGAACTTAGGGCATTTTCCAAGGTGGGGATCATATCTATCATATTTCATTTTTCTTTGGGATTTTAGGCACAGAGGATTGCTCTAGCTTTGGCTGACTTTTTATTCAAGCAGCTCATTCTTCTCCCCTTCCCATCCCTAGAGGTTCAAGGTCCTCGTTTAATGCTCAGTGAGGTCAGGGTCCTTGAATTCTACTCAAATATGCATTCCTCTACCCAAAGAGGTCTCTGTCTGGTGGCATAAATCCAGAAAAGAAGAGCTGTGTGTTGCTCCAGAGAGCTAAAGCCACCTCCTTGAGAAGGATTCTTGGTTCCAGGGGAGGTAATGGGAGAAAATCCAAACACTCAGTTCACCCCAAGAAGCACCCCTACCTTCCCAGCCAAGCAACTACCTTCCCACCATTGTCTCCAGATGGGTGCATTCGCCATGAGCCATGGCGGTGGCTTCACAGTGAAGCTGGCAGCTGGCCCAACTTGTGTGTCATCCTCGGGAGGCATCTGACCACCCACAGAACCCCCAAGGTCAAAGCACAAATACCTCAAAGTATCTATTACTTTCCTTAGTGTACAAATAACATGGTCTTCTCAGTCCACACAGCCTATCTTGTCTTACTCAGTGCAAACTTCCAATGTGTAAAAACCATATCAGAAAATCTACCATTCAGTGGTCATTGTCTGTATGCCCAACCTCCTTTTGTTATTGAGACAATAACTGGATGATGCTCATTTGTGTCATAGTGTAGCCCAAGCGTTCTGAACTACAAAACCTTTGAAAATGGAGGCAGCTTCTTTGTTAAGACACAGGGCATTCTCTCCTGTGAGGGCAGGCAAGCTAAGGGAGAGATGACTCATCCTCTTTTACCTCCTAGCTTTCAAACAGGTCACACCCACTGCGCCCAAAATATTCTTTCTCTTCTTCCCAGCCAATCCCTCTCCTTGCATTCAAAATCTTGTACAAAAATCAGCGCTTAATGGTGACCTACCCAGCTCTGAGCTCTCCAAAACTTCCAGCATGACCGTGTCAGCACTTGGGCCAACTGCTGTACAAATTTTGAGCTGACTTGTGTGTCCTTTGGGGCAGGATGTTTATACTCGCAGTGTGTGTGTGTGTGTACACCTTTGTACCCTTCTTCCAGAAAAAAGGGCCTGTGCCTCCCCATTCAGGCTGAGAGCTCCCTAAGCAAGGGATCTTCTACTCCAGTTAGACACCCCCATCTCGGGACTCTCAGAACAGCTGCCTGCCTGACTAGCAGTCAGTTCTTGGGGGTAAGAGGGTATCTGAGACACCCTTCACCCCTCCTGCTCCCAAATCCTTTCCCTGGCTGGGCAGGAGGACCTGTCACAGCAAGCATCTCTGGAGGTTTATCTCTTGTTGGCTCCGTCTCCCATAAAGCTGATTTTTTTTTGGGGGGGGGGGTTTCTACCCTTGAATCAAGCCTATCTGTCCTTCAGCATGAGACCTACTGTCTTTCATCCTGAAGTCACCTTTGTCTCCTTCCCTGAATATCTTCATGGTGCCCAGGGCTAAACCCAAAATAAAGGGATTTAAATGAGGTAACAGGAAGAATTGCCAGGAAGGCACGTCCGAGACAATTCTCCTCAGAGGTGGTCCCAAGTGGACAGGAGCACGTTCAGTGAGTGTGATGGGCCAAGTGCCTGGAGGAGAGTGGGCAGCATTCCCGAGTCTTCCACCTGGCCACTGGGAGCATCATGGATGCCTCCCCCACTCTGGAGCTTCTAGAGCCAGGAGGGGGCAAGGAGGTCATGCAGCCTTGCTGGGTGTCCAGTATAATTTTTGGCCTTTCTCTCCCCGGCACACAGAACAGAAACGCCAAAACAAATTGGGCTGCTGAGGCCTGGGCCTCTCTCCCCTCCTCCCAGTGCATGTGGCACCGTGGCCCTGCTGGGAGGTGCTCAGGTCAGCCTCTGCCGGAATCCTCTCGCTCTTTCTAGTAATCTGTGCATGGCCATCACTAAACTCAAGGCCTGGGTGGGACATGAGAGCATCTGGTGGGGACGGTTCTATCACAGGGTGGAGTGGTGTGGGTTAGGTGGGCAAGGCTGGGAAGAAGATCTGTTTGGACCCAGCAGAAGAACTTGTCCCAAGTAACTATTACACAGAATGTGTGTGTGTCTGTGTCTGTGTGTGTGTGTGTGTGTGTGTGTGTAAGGAGGAAAGAGAGAGAGAGAGAGCACTTGGGAGTTCTAATGTCCCCCTGCCCATGCTGTCCTCCATACTAAATAAAAATCCCTGAGAGCCAGACTCAGGCACTGAATGATTTTTAAAAACATTCCCAGGTTGATTGATTCTACTGGGCAGCAAAGTCTGAGGCTCATAGACAAGAACTTTATTTTTGTACACTAGCATGTTTACAGATTCGGTGAGTGCAGTGCCTTGAGGTGGAACCTCTTAGAGGGGCAGCTATGCAGTTTGGGCAAAGGGCTTGCAGAGGAAGGAGTTGGAAGATCTGTCTCTAGAGTGCTGCCATCTCCAAGCCCCCTGATATGTTCTAATCCAAGCACTGACAGCTGCAGAGACCTGCAGAGAGGCGGTGACTTGTCCAGCACTGCATACCAGTCAGCAACAGAGGCCACGCTGGGCATGGCTTATGCATTTTACATATGTATAAACACAAGCATGTGCATGTGTGTTAATACATGTGTGAACATGACCGTGGGGTACACACATGTATGGCTATGAATGTGTGTTCATTATTTGTCTACAAGTGCATAAGAATGTTTAATATTCTCTCACTTTATTTTGTTCAAAAATCACATACTTTCTAGGAGTCTCAAATTTTAAAATTACAAAAATTGGCATGTTGGTACTTATAATTTGATATGAGAAGAGAGGAGTTCGTATTCTGAAAAACTTTCTGCCAGTGAGTTTAGCAAAAACTAGGTCCAGAGAAACAAACATCATTTGCTGAGAAACACCCTGGAATACTCAGCATTTTTGCATGTGTTGTAACAGGCCAACAGAAATTCTGGCTAAAACCCCAACTTCAAGCCAAGGTACATTGTAAAGAAACAAGAATTAGTTCATTTGAAGTTTAATTAGTATGTTTTGTTGCTGGAACAAGCTATAGCACAAATACTCTTTATCATCATCTCATCTCATCTCATCTCATCTCATCTCATCTCATCTCATCTCATCTCATCTCAGGAAAACAACCCCAGAGTGATGTCTATCCATCATCTATGGCCAGGAAAAAGGCAATTTTGAAGAGCAGAGAATGAGCAAAACCTTCCCCAGGCAGGAGTTCATGCTGAGACACAGCCGAACACAAACAGAAAGCCAAACAGAAAGCCACCAAAGGCGAGGACGGCCAGGGCTGGCTCCCTCCCTGGCACAAGGCTGCCCCCAGGAGCACGAACAGATGCAGGAGCCCCGGGAAGGTAAGCTGGGCACTTCCCCAGGCTCCACTTGCACCAGTCCTAGTCTCTGAGCAGAGGGACACAGAATTCCATGTGCATTTTAAGTGGCACATGGAACTTCTAAGAAAAAAAAGAAGGCTGAAACGAAGAATCACAGACATTCATGCAGGCAGCTCAGGGCTGGTAGTGTTAGGATTGCTCTGGGGGCAGTGACGCAAAGGAAGGTCCTGCGTGGGACTTCACACGTGCTGTGTGTTCATGGTGGTGTCATGTGTTGGGGCTGAGATGAAATGGAATTTGAGCAAACATGCAGGGAGAGATTTCCAACGTGTTTTCCGGAGCGAGTACCAGTACGCTGGTCCCTCACCCTCTTAGGCTACCCATTATTAAACCCCAAGGGCCTTTCCATCCTCAGCAAAGACAAGATCTCCCAGCTAAGATCTTCTGCCCACCTGCCACATCCCCCTTGGTTTCCTCCTTTCCCACACAGTTTGGGAAGAAAAGTGCCTGACACCGCCACACGCACAGGGACACTGAACCCCCAGGAAGCAGCATGGCAGCTCCCGCTCCACAGACAGATAGGTCCTGAGTGACCTCTTTCCACAGGTCTTCAGCCCCAGAGAGCCCCTCTGCCTTCCGGGCACTGGGTGACCAGGGGAGCTGTCTGTCTGGTCTGCCAGGTACCAGGGAGCCACATGTGGATACAGGTGTCAGATTCTTTCCACAGGGATCCCTCTGCAGCCCTCAGGGGCTCAATTCCCCCCATGACAAGACAGAAGAGAACCCAGGGGCGCAGGGAGAAGCCAGTCCATCATCAGGACCGTGGGTAGCTGACTCTTCACTGTCCCTCACAGGGAGCAAACAGGCAACGACACTTGGGTGTTTCTGATGGAGAGGACAGAGAAATCTGATGGAAACAGAGCAAGATAAACCAGAAACACCAGCTTCAGGTGACCAGACTGCCTTTTCCGGCTAGGATCCTGCTGGGGAAACTGGCCCCTTTGGGAACCTCCCCAGAGGCTGAGGGTAGAGGGAACACACCTACAGGGTCAGTCCCCAGAATTTTGAGGCAGGCATGGCATTAGTTGGGTGTCAACCTTGATCTGGCTAAAACTCTGGGGCGAGCTTAAGACCCAGACCCCATCTGATACACATCACCCACAAAAACCATGGCCAGAAAAAGCATTCTGTGATGACAGTTGCTCAGCTAATATTCTGTTAGGCTGGGAGAAGAAGAGGCGTTTGGGTGCCTGGAGCAGGTGTGAGATTTTCCTGGAGCCGTGAGCCAGGGTTGAGGCTGGGCGGAGAGCGGGAAGGAAGGAGGCGGCCATGTCTCCCACAGAGATGCTTGAGGGCTTGAGCTTGCCCTGGACAGGAGGCTCATTTTCATTTCGAATTTATTTTCAAAAGAGGAAGGGAAGCAGCTGCCAGGCACTAAATAGAAATGACACAAGGTGAACAGAAACCTGGCAGGAAAAGAGGCCAGGGCAAAGGGCGCTGACAGCAGTGAGGCCCGTGGGTGTGGCAGGCGAGGAAGTCCTCTGCCTGCCATTTTCTCTACACAGGGCCACTTAGGGAGGCGGGGAACAGAAGCCAGAAGCAGAGCGTGAGCAGGGGTGTGCCCATCGTAGGGGAACGGGCAGAGGTCTATTTCCTTTGTCTTCTTCCTCGTCTATCCTTTTGCCTCTCACATTCCCTAGAGCCCCGTTTATTAAGCAAGTCCTAGGTGACCTGGACTGGTTTGCAGTGTGCAGTTTTTATTAGCATTGCACCAAATTTAGTTAAATAAAATTATAAACAACACATTGAAGGTTTGTTAACGCTCCTATTTCTTACTCCTCTGGATTAAAATATTTGTTTAAAAAAATCCTCCAAATGTTCCCGCCAAGTAGCAGACCTCCCAGTTTTAGAGATCCTATCCTTTTTTCCTAACTTTACCCCAGAAAAGACTCTGTCATTTATAGAAACTGATGAGGGAGGTCAGATCCATAATCCGGATTTGAAAAGTGTTCCCGTGGGTTCAGCTGGGGTCTTCCCTGGCGGAGGGGGATTCCCAACCTTGCCCCTTTCAGACCCTACCTTCCCATGTGACACTTGTGGGAACCTGGAACAGGGTTTCTGCATTAGCTGTTGGGGACATGGGGCATCCAGACAGCCTTCCCTGCCATCAGGCTCACTGACCCTGGCGATGGACCTCAAACAAATTTGCCTCTCCTGGGTGTGAAGTTCCTGCTCAAGTGCTGTGGCGTTCCAGGGACTGGATCCGACTCCCTGAGCACTGAGGTCTCAGCAGTCCGCTCAGCCGACCTGGCCTGGCCCCACACACCGGGACCAGCAGGACCAGGGTCTCACTCAGCCTGAGCACTGGGCTCCAGCCGCCCACGGAAGGCGCAGGGGACTGCAGGGCCTGGAGGGAAGGACGGACGGGGGAGGTGGCACATAAGCCTTGGTGAGCTCTGGGTCCTCTGCTACAGGACGGGGCCAGATGGAATTTGGACGGTGCCCGGAGCAGGGTCAGGGAGAGCAAGTTCTCCCACCCAGGGCCGTGGGCAGGGACAGCTCCAGGGACACCGTCGGCCTCCAGGCGGTGCTGGAGAGACGCTCCGGCGGGGTCCCCCAGCGAGTTACCCAGCTCTGCCCACTGGCGCGCCTTTGAGCTCGTGGAGCCGGCTAGACTGTCGCAGGGCAGGACTCTGATCTGTCGCACCCCG